>LGRX02018632.1:0-12654 GCA_001247695.2 Cymbomonas tetramitiformis | reverse complement strand
ACATTGACATTGACATTGACATTGACATTGACATTGACATTGACATTGACATTGACATTGACATTGACATTGACATGATGATTGACATTGACATTGACATTGACATTGACATTGACATTGACATTGACATTGACATTGACATTGACATGACATGACACCATTTGGAGTACCATGACCACTCCATACTATTGTTCTGCACGCATTACCATCCCATACCTGAAACCAGTTCAAAGTTCGAACGTGCAGGGCAGGCGAGGCGAGGGGTGGGAACTTGCATGAGGACACGAGTCTCAAGTGAAGGATCCGTTCGGGAAGGACTCGGCGATTGGAATTTCTTTGAATTTACGGGGCTCGAATTTTCGCAACTCATCTGATTCATTGCATACGGCTTGCTGTTGAGAACAGCTGGCTATACCCACGGCAGCGCCTTGACACGCGGGCCAGGTGCAACCGCACATGGGAGATGCTCGTGAGGAGTGCTTCTGGGCTGCACGCGCGCACGACGTCAATCCGGTTTCAAACACAACATGTCACTAATTAATAGCGGGAAGTTACAACTTCGTTTTCAGTGTTTTGTGATCCGAGTTCCCTAGTGGGGATCGCTCCGTTAGAAGACCTTCGTCCTATCCAATATGGCGACCCGTAAGCCGGGTGCCCCCCCTCACTCTCGGCGCACTACCAAGCCCACCGTCGCGGAGAGCCGGGGAAACACTCAGCAGCGTCGACATATTGCCGCAGCCGTGGTCGGAATGGATGCAGTACCAAGCAGAAACATGTCCAACGCAATATGCTCAGTGTGCGGTCTTCAAGGTGGGACTCGGCGCGGCTTTTCCGTCGGCTTCTACCTGGAACCACACTGTCACTGCGGCGTTATCGGGCTATTCGCGGCGGTGGGGTTGTTTGCGCAGGGCATCTTGGAGAACACTGCGCAGAGCGAGAGACCGTCGCCACGCCACGCGCCTCAGTAGAGCTTTCGGAAGGCGCGGCCTCTGCGGTATATGATTCTGCAGCACATCTGGCGTTCTCTCAGATGAACAAATCCCCGACGAGAGCAAGCTCTGCACGCCAAAGTCACACGGAACGGACGAATCCTTCGGGATCGACGCAAGTATATTCTCAAATCGATGCCGAGCTGGCGAGATTACATACGGAAAAGCAAATGCCAAGCCCAGGAAGAAGCATCTCGCAATCGCCAGGGAAGGACGTGACGCACTTGCACAGGTAGGAGGTTTTCACCGCGCACTGCCGTACCATTTCGCCGTAAGAGTGGAAACAAGAGGTTGGGGATTTGCTTGGACATAGGTATCCCCGATCACCGGGGCAATCCCCGAGCCGGGCCTTGCAGGACATCCCCGAGCCGAGCGCGTCCCCCAGAGCGTCGCGCGCTCCTTCTCCTGGGCAGCCGGCTGCTTCGACAAAGGTGTCTCAGCCTCGAACCCAGACGGAACCCGACATTGGAGGATACTTTTGTCTCATCAACTGCGACCTCACGGGGCCTAGGATACCCTATTTCGAGCGTGTGCCTTTTGTGACGGCTTTTCGCTACCTTCGGTTCGCATCAGCACGCTTCCCTCCTTCCTCTCTCCCTCACCTTTTTGGTTTTGCAGGGCGCTGCCGCGTATGCAATCTCCATGGACGTCGATGACCTCGCCCAAAGCTTCGAGAATAAGCTGGTGCTCTTCACATCGCTCCCCCTCAAGCCCTTGTCGAACCCTCCCCCCGCCTGTACCCGTAAGCCCGCCCAGTGTCATCGCCCTGTGGCGCCGCTGCGCCTCTGCGCGGAGTCCTCTCGAAGCCCTCTCGAGCCGGTAGAGAAGGTTGCGACGTTCTGGAGGCCGCGGTGTGTTGTGTAGACCGCCAGGCCTGCCGCGCAGGCGCGGCGCTTCGAGCACCAACCTGCCAACGATATCAGGCGGAAAGCATCTTCGCCCGCAAATGCCGCCACCCACTTCGTGCCAGTGGACGTTGAGGTGCGCGCCCGGCGTAGCTCTCTTTGCCTCTGCATCATCCGGCTGTTGTCGCCCTCCGCTAAAGCACTTTAGAGCCTGCTTCACGCGCACTCTTCTTACGGCCACGCTTTTTGACCACCGGCCCAATCGCCGGAAGGACTTCTGCACGGAGCATTCATGTCTCCTGCCGGCAGGGACGACTGGTGATCGTGGCGGCCGGATTGAAGTGCCACGTGAAGGGGATGTGCTCAGGAGGTGCTCGCCTCAGTCGAGCAGAAACTCCAAAAGGCCCCTTCAACCCAGCTGGCGGATGCAAGTGTCGGGCCCGACGGCGCTCTCACCAATCAGGATCGGCATCAGGAGGAGGTGCTCTCCGATGGGTAAGAGCCACCCCAGCGGACGCACGGCTTGCAAAGCTGGTGTTCACCTCTCCCTCGCCTCCCCCTCTCTGAGGCACTGGCGGACCCGGCAGTCCTCTGTGCGCGACCCTCTGCCTGCCTATGGGCTTTGTGTGACGGGCGGCGGCTTGGCGGGGGGCTGTGCAGGGGTGACGGGGCGGCGGCTTACGGGGCTGTGGCAGGGGGTGACGGTGGCGGCCGGGCGGGGGCGGCAGGGGTGACGGTGGCGGCTTTGCTGGGGCTGTGCAGGGGGTGACGGGTGGCGGCTTGGGGGCTGTGCAGGGGGTGACGGGCGGCGGCTTGGCTGGGGCTGCAGGGGGTGACGGTGGCGGTTTGGGCGGGGCTGTGCAGGGGGTGACGGGTGGCGGTTTGGCGGGGGCTGTGCAGGTGGCGGCTTATGGGGGCTGTGCAGGGGTGACGGGTGGCGGCTTACGGGGCTGTGCAGGGGGTGACGGGTGGCGTGCTTGGCGGGGGCTGTGCAGGGTGACGGGTGGCAGCTTGGCGGGGGATGTGCAGGGGGGTGATGGGTGGCGTTTGGCGGGGGCTGTGCAGGGGGTGACGGGTGGCGTTTGACGGGGCTGTGCAGGGGTGACGGGTGGCGGCTTGGCGGGGGATTGTGCAGGGGGGTTGGATATGCCGGTGTCGGAACCACTGCCGGCACCACCTGATGATGAGAAAATCGGACTGCAGAGGCTGCTGGTGATCAAGGAGCGCGCACTGCAGGTGACCTGGAAATGCTCCCTGCCCGCCTCCTTCCCTACCTCGTCCAATCACCCACAATCTCATGGATGCACAAATTCTACCCGTCCATTCTGCCATTGATCTCACGAGCGCACAAATCTCATCCGTCCAATCTTTTACAGTCTCACGGACGCACAAATCTCGCCCGTTCATTCTTTCACGATCTCGTGGGCACAAAAGTCTGACCCATCCATCCTCCCAGTGGGCTCACAGGCGCACAAATCTCACCCGTTCAAGCTTTTGCAATCTCACGGGCGCACACATCTCACCCAGTCCTCCACAATCGCGCTGGCACACGAATCTCACCTGTCCAACTCCCACTGCTATCCAGTAACGACTGCCTCCCCGAAGCAGAAGCAACTGTCCCTTGCTACCTGGCCTTGGTGGTCACGGTGTAGCAGCGGAGCTCGCCAGCTCTGGCTACATCATGACGCGCACGGGATCACCGGTATTCGCATTTCGAGGCTCAGGGAGTCACCACGGCGCTGCGTGGTGGCGCTGCAGTGCTTGGATGGCACGGGACCGGCGCACAGGATCTTGTGCTCCGCTCAACCTTGGGCAGAGCAGGCTGCGCTGTTGCTTCTGCCGATTTGCCCAACCCCAACCCCAACCCCTGGCAGAAGGGTCGAAGGAGGCGCAGCCCGGGAGCCGACATCGCACAGCGAGGGGTGCAGCGCTGACCTGGATCGTGCATGGAAGCACTGCCCATCAAGCTGGCAAAAGGGGGGCGTTTCAACCGATCCTGCCGGTGTCTTGCGCAGGCTGAGATAGAGCAGCGCTCCATCGCAGAGCAGCGATTGGAGGAAGCGCAGGAGGAGATGCGTAGAGAGCTGGCTGCGGCCCGGGCAGTGACCGCCCTACAGGTGCCAGCCCGAAAACTGCCGCGCCGCGCCTGACCCGCAGGTCACTCTCAGCCAGCGCGGCGTGTGTCAAGGCATCGACTTCACGACACGCACCACAACGTAGAGGTGGTAGACAGCTGGCGCAGGACACAGCTGCGCCGGCTGCAGTGGCATCTCAATCCCTTTGCCCTCCGGGACTGCAGGCGCAGCAGAGTGCCGAGGAACTCGCTGCCGTGCGCCACACAGTCCAGATGCACGCCACCCGTGCCGAGGAGGCTGAGGGAAGAATGGCCAAGACACGCGCCCACCTGCAAGCCGAGCTCGACAAGGTGCAATGCCCCAGAGCCCCACGCGGCAGTCGCCACCCGCATGCAGACACGTGCTCACATGCCGCCCAGCCTTAGCGGCGCTTGCTCGGGCATTATCCGCTTCACTGGCTGTCAGATCTCTTGTTATCCGACCCGCGTAGTTGGCGACGATGCCTGCAGGTAAAGTGGGAGCAATCGCTCTCGGATGCGGAGCTGGAGTCGACCAAAATGCGACTGGTGGCTGCGGAGACGGACCTCGAGAAGGCGAGGCTGCAACAGTCCGAGGTGCCCTGGTCACCATTCCCCTCCCACTGGAGTCGGGGTCGAGGCATGAAATGATGCGAGAGTCAGCACCCCGCCTCGCACACAGATGACAGGACGGCTTCGGGCATCGGCGTCTTGTATGCATGCAGCTGTGAGGCAGGACAAGGCACGAAAAGCTCCTCGTAGGTGTTGCATCTCCCGGCTTCATAACAAGCCCGTCGCCCGCAGTTTCCCGTTCTCCGCTGTTGCGCCTGCCATACTACACCCGATGCAAGCAAGCATCCAGGTGCTGCGCCAATTGCATGTTCAGACGAGGTGCGCCTCCGGCATGTGGGCGTGACGCATGCACAGGACCATCGGGTCACTTTGAGATCCAATCCAAGATGTGATGATGGTGTAAATAAGGAGGCACCATATACGGCACGGCTATCGTTTGATGACCCAATCGTCACTGGTGTGCAGGGTGGCGGTGCTGCTTTCCCATAGCAAGTGCGGTTGGTGTGAGTGGCGTGATGATGGCGATAAAGGGACAACGCGGGTTGCTGAGGGGCACTCACTGGTGTGTGGGGAGGATGCACGTGTGCTGTCGATGTTTAGGTGCAAAGCGACGCACAGGCGGCGCTGCACAACCTTCGTGATGATGCCAGCGTCTTGGTCCGTCTCTCCTCCTTGCCGCGCCTCGCTGGCTGTGAAAATGGTTGTCTGATGTTTATCCAATGACATACGCCTTTCCGAGGATTCGGGGATGCGTCGAGATGTCGTGGGGTCGTAGTTGTGCGCTGATTGAAGGGGTCGTGGTGCAGGCCAGACGGGCTGCCAAAGCAGAGAATGAGGCAGTATCCCTGAGGCGGCAGCTGGAGGAGCAGCGACAGCGAAACATGGCATCTGAAGCTCGACTGCATCAGGCACGGAATTCCCATCTAGTGCAGCCGCACACTGCCGCTGCCTCGGGCGCGAGCACTCTGTAGGGCTTGCCGCTGCCAGATTCCATGGAATTGCGCCAAGTGTATACTCAGCCTCCGGTGAAGTTCGACGCGTTCATTATCCACCCGCCATACAGCTTAGTAACCCGAGTAATGCGCATCTGGGCCCTTCACTACAAATATAAATATGTTTCACCCATTTACATTCTGCAAGAATCTAGCTAGTACCAAAAGACAGCGCGGCATATGAGGCAAAAGAAAAAACTTCACTTAAGAGTCCATCGTCGTCCACAAACAGTCAGGGTCCCATGGGTTCGGAGAGCTGGGAGATGCGACGGGAATTGCGTTATGGCCCGCGGCTGCTCGGGGCGATATGTGCTCTTGTGCTGCGCCTGGAACCGGCGAGTGCCGTGCTCACTCGGCGCAATGTCACAGTGTCAGAAATTCTGTATCTCGAAACCACGGAATTCCAATTCCACCGCATTCGAATAACAATGTACGGTTCGAACCGGAGATTGACGAGGTACAAGGGGGGGCGCAGGATGTGGAGCGTGCACAAGCGCGGTGGGAGGTAGATTGCCCGGCTCTTACACCCGGCTCACCCGCTCTCACTACGCCACGTGGCTGTTATGCTGTGCAGCATTCTCCTCCAGTCGCGAGTGACGTGTGCGCGGTGCTTCCTCGGACGCCACTCGCAGGCTGCCGAGCACGAGAAGGAGGTGCTGGAGAAGCGAGCACAGCTGGCTGAGACTGCAAAGGACAAGGCAAAAGAAGCTTCGAAGCAGCTCAAGGTCGCGGCCAATCATCTTGCAGGCCGCTGCAGCTGCGGTTCATTCAACCCGCTGAGTGCTGACGCGGCGTAGGGAGGGCGCGGGGCATCGACGTCAGGAATCTCCGATAGGACATGCTTGGGCGACGCCGGCATTGCTGCGGTCACAATCTGCGAGATCGGAGATGGAGCCTGGGGTATGTGACGGGATGCAGGGAGGGGAAGAGGGGCGCAGGCTGTGTGGCAGGAGCACGAGTCCGTCGCCGCAGAGCGTCTTCGGGCCGAGGTGTGCCCAGGCATGAACATTCCCTCGACCTGCAATTGCGATCACCGCGCAGCAGCAGACGCCAGTGGTCGGTAGATCTTTGATACGAGCCCCAGCACATGACAAGCCACCCCTGACCCCCTCCACCCCCGTGTGGGTTGCTCTGGGGATTGCTCTTTGACAGGCGGCATCCGAGGAGCTGCGGATGCGAGCAGATGCGGCAGCGGATAGGGCTGCCGCCATGGACGCCGCCCCGAGAGCAGCTCCGGTGAAGGGCGGGGAGCACGCTCCAGCTCCCGGGCGCCCCAAGTCCATCATGCAGAGCCAGCAGCCACAGCAGCAGGCGTGGGCATCCGTGGAAGACGGTGCAAGTAGGCCCTCTTCCCTTCCCATGGCACGTGTACACAGCTATAGGGAGATGTGGCGATGAGGTTGTCTCACGGGGAGCCGAGTTGGGAAAGCCGAGTGTTGGTTGAGACGCTTTCTCTCATATTTGAACACAGCCGCCTGACTCTTCCATGGAAGGAGGTTATGTTACGTTACGGGTCGGTCACGCTTGAATCTAGGGGATGCCGCTCACGCATGCCATGGATCTTGTGGATTGGACGGACCGATGCAGCCGCTTACGCTTTTCTCATGTGGGGATTGGGCGCAGCGGTGGTGAAGCAGGCCACGCGCGCTCTGGCCATGGAGGTGCGCTCTCTTGGCACGACGGTCGCCCCTGGGCCAAGCTGGAGGGGACGAAGAGTGTTATTAACCCGTAGAGACGAGCGTCCCTGGGCCAAGCTGGAGGGGACGAAGAGTGTTATGAACCCTCAGAGACGAGCGTCCCGGCCCGCCATATTAAAAGCGATGTCAGGTCCACTTAACAGCGGCAACACCTCGTGCGCGGGAGATGAACCGAAATTGCTTGAAGTGGATGTGGCCGCTCCAATTACAGTCTGAGGGAGCCCCCTCCGGCCTGCCTTGCTGCAATTTCATTTGCCCAGAGCCTGGCCTCCTCCATGACATCTGAAGGAAAGTGTGTTCCAATGCTCCAGAAGGAAGCCCTGTCCCAGGCGCAGGCGCTTGAGCAGCGGGCATACCAGGTGCGGCTTCTGGCGCCTTGAGATTCCACCTCAGATGCATCCGAGGAATGCATAGGACGATGCGACGCTTGCGTCTCTTCGGGGGCTCTTTGCGAGGGTGATGTTCTCCGTCATCTAACGGCTCACAATCCAAGCAGAGGTGGCATCCGTGCTCAAGCCTTAGAGCCGGTCGCCTTCCGGAACCCCGATTGGATGATGAGTCCTTATGTTGTTTGCGGGACTCAAAGAGAGGTGGAAGAGAGGAGAATATGTTGTATTGCGGGGACAGTAGCATTCGCATCATTGGGGCCCTGGGCCGTGCAGAAGGATCTGCAGTATGCTGCGTGTTTGGGCCGCACATCGCACACAGCACACGGTACCTGCAATCTGCTGGCGGTTTGTCAAATCTGCACTCAAACGAACTTCACCGCTCGACTGGCGTTACCGCGCCGCCCAAGGAATACCAGCCTTTAGGGCCGAGGTTGAGCAGACACTGCGGAGTCCTCATCGTGGGCAGCGCATCCACCCTTCACTCTCCCTCCTCCGAACGGCCCATGCCCTCTTCCACCTCCTGTAACCAAAAGCGCAGAGCTCTTCATTCTGAGCAGACCATTCATGCGAGCCCTAGTGGGCATGCGCTGCCCTGCATGGCGCAAAGAGGCAAAGGGGGTAGCAGAGCGGACGCAAGGACTGTAGCAGCAATGGTCACCTCGACGGTTTGCAGTGAAGCTATGTATACTCGAGGCGCTTCTCCTGTCAAGTGACGAATGTATGATGAGGGGAAACAAGGCGCCGGCGATTCCCCGGACAATTAGCGGGGATGCGCTGCTGACGTGGCGTTGTGAGCACGGGCGCCGGCGATTCCCCGGACACTTAGCGGGGATGCGCTGCTGACGTGGCGTTGTGAGCACGGGCGCAGGCGGCAATGGACTCCCGAACGCGCGAGCTCGAGCAGGTGGGTAAGGCCCGAAGGGGCCCCTGGACGCCGGCTGTCACTCGTCATGAGAAGGGTTTGCCTGCCATTCCCAAGGTGGGGTGAAGGCAGCCTGCCCGGCGCATGCGGTGCTGAGCAGCACGGCCCTAGTGTGTGCAACTTACAACAGAGCGTGCGAGGGGGGGGGGAAGCAGGCCATGTCGGGAGCGCCGCCGCATCTCCGCGCGATGAGCCTCGCCTTCCGCGCCTTCGTTTGCTGTGCCGCCAGCAACATTACGCTGGTGTGATGTCCCGCATGCTCCCGATTCACGACACGTGGGCGGAGGGCTGATGAGATGGCCCCAGGGGCTCTCGTGACGCCTCCACATGGATCAGTTTTTTGTTTCTCGGATGCCGGGCCTGCGGGCGTGGGCAATGTCGCTTGATTCGACCGTGCGGGGCTTGGGGACGGCTATGGTGTGAGCAGATACGGGACACCACAAATGTGGTGCGGGATCTCTTGAGGTGATTCCCTCCCTGACATCCCTGCCCGAGGATCACGGCGCAGGGTGTTCATCCCTCATTTGGATGGATGCCTCTGGAAAGCTGTGGAGCGCCGTTTGTGGGGGTTCTGGCGCATCTTAACGACTGACTGCTCCTCGCCGTCAGCTTTAGTAGGCTGAGGTCGAGGACCGCCCCTCGGCATCGGGGAGGGTTAGGGCACAAGCTACAGGGAACCTGTCAGCAGCCACCAAAGATTGGAAGTGGATGGATGCAGTGGCGCCACTTGGCATGTTCAAGGCCCAGCAGTTCGGGAGGGCATGGCACCACGTGGCGTGTCCATGGCGCAGTACTCCAGGCGGGCGTGACGCGCCGCAACGATGAAGGGGGCCCGGTTGGCGTCGATTTTGGCATGAGAGGGTCAGGGGAACTGGGGAGGACTGCGAGGGCCATGGTGACGTGATATGATACGTCCCCTCCCAATTCCACAGGTCTCGGTGGTGGCGCCGCGGCTTACGGGTTTGGGGAAGTTATGGATGGGTGATGCCAGAAACGATTTCCGACTGTTTGTGCCGCCAGCACCTCGAGATGATGAGCACGCCTCCCCGTCCAGGTTGGCGTTAGCCAGCCTCGCCATCCCTTGTTCAGCGGCGTGCGCCAAGCGGCTCGGGGCGACACGCAGCGTGTGTGCAGTGCCCCAGAGCTCTTGGAGCCCTCTGGGGTCTAGCCATCACTGCCTCGTGAGGCCAAGTGCATTTGAGCGTTGAGGCAGTGGCTGGGACTGGCAGAGGTAAAAGTGGAGAGCACATGTACGGCGCGGCGGTCGGCATCGCTCCGTTAGCGCACACCTTCGTCTTGCTGGTGTGCGGGGGAGGGGAGCGGTAATTCTCCGCTTTCCTCAATGAAGTCTCCCCCGCAAGGCCCACCGCCCCAAGTCTCCCCCGCAAGGCCCACCGCCCCAAGTCTCCCCGCCGCAGTGTTAAGTATCTTGTGGTTCGAACTGAGTATCACAAGCGTTGCACAGCTTTCAGTGCAGTTTCTACGTGTGATAGGCCCCCATGGCGAGCGCGCACCATTCTTGTGCTCGTTTGCAGTGTATGGACACACCCAGCGCGGGTCTGGTGTTCATGGGCGCTGTGGGGGGGCTGGTGCCAGGGCCGTAGCCCTAACCAACAACACAGCGGCGGAGCTGCACGCAGCGATATACGCACACCGCACAGTGGTGATGGCGGGTAAGGCCTGGCAGACATCCTGACTATTGTGTAACGTGGGGCTAGCGTCAGATATGACCTGGCGCCGGTTTTTGCCCGCACTGCTTGGCATCGGAGGCGGCTTCGACTTACCTCCGCAGTTACCGATGGCCTCTGCCATGCCCAGTCCTGCCCATCATCTGTTGTCCACGTGGATGTGCGCATGCCAGGCGATGGCTGACTCGGCCGTGGGGATGGGTGCGTTGCGCACGCAATGGGTCCGCAGCTGAAGAGGGGGTGCACCTGCCGCTCCCGGAGGTGGACTACGCGGAGGAGGATGCCGAGGAGGTGCGCGTGACGGAGGTTCTCCAAGAAGCCTGGCGGCGACGCGTGCTGTTCCCCCCGGGGAGGCCGGAGGCGGCCGCGGAGGCCCTGCACAGGCTCCTCGGGGCCCCCGATTGGCTCATTCAGCTCCTGCCGCCCGAGGTGAGTCGAATGTGACCTGTGGCGGGCCTGCCGACCTCGCGCCTCCGAGCAGCCTCCAGCCCTGCGCCCTTCGCCCTGCCGCCATCTGCGCAGCTTTGTCGCCTGCCGGCCGCTCACTTGGCCGTCCAACCGGCTCCATCCGGGGGCTCCTTTCCCTGCTGCCACGTGTTGCCTCAGAGGCCCTTCAGCGGCTGCGGCCCTGAGAGCTGCTCCGTGTGTTTCTGCCTGCGCTCCTCGGCATCTCGGGCGGCTGCGAGCGGCCACCTTCCGAGGTCGCGCAGGGGGATTCTGGACTGTTGCTTGATGGCACGCGCGCGGGGAGGTCCGCGGGGCGGCCGCGCAGGCACTGCGGGCGCTGCAGCCACGTGGCAGACCCTCACGGGCGCCCCCGGATTCGGAGGTCACAACGCCGGACCTCGTTGGACTGAACGTCCCGGGCTTCGTCAGCTGGCGAATGGATGCCATGGCCGGAGATGCCGCTGCCACCGCCATAGACGCGCTGCTGTCAGGTGAGCTTCGGCCGCCCCATTATCATGCGCTGCGGGCGGGTCAGGTGTGGCATGTGGAGGCCTTTATCCCCGCAGCTCCCGAGCAAACCGCACTCGAAGCGGGCGGCCTTTGACCCCCCACAGCTCGACACTGTGTGCAGCCTTTACCTTTGCGTATGCCCGGAGTGCTGACCGCCCCCTGCCTTTGCCTCCCATTTCTTTCTATGAATAAAAGCCGATGCCTCTGCAAGCCTCCCCCAAGCCCTCACCCCTCGTGGGCCGCGCTGCGTCGCTGAAGCCAAATCGTCCCCATCTCCTCCATCAGGGCGGAGGCCACGGGTGTATCCGGTGGATGCCGGTTGGTGCGCTGCCCCCTCGAGGCTCTCGGATGCACGGGGCTGAAGGGCGGATCATATGGTTGGGTCGGGAGGGCTTCAGCGAACACCACGCTGCAGAGACTGCAGTTCCCAGGATGTGACATGCCTGTAGTGCAGATGCTCGCGTCGGCAGTCTTCACCAGCAGCAACCTCCAGGTGAACTAATGCGGCACCTCGCCCACGGAGAAGCTGCGGGTAGTCTGCGGGGAGCGGGCTGCGCGTGTCACACAACTGGCGGAAGCTCACTGACGCTCCGATCATGCGCCCCTTTGATCCAGTCCTCAGGGAGCCCTCGATTTCGCCCCCATGCACCCCTTTGACCGTGACTCCAGAGAACCTTGGATCTCGTCCTGAGAAGGGCCTTAGCATGCTCCCTTTCATAGTCTCTGCGATTTCCGGAATCTGGACCGGGAGCAACCGCGGCTGTAAATCGTTTTAGATTCGCGCAGGCAGCCATTTGGGCGGAGATGTTCTAGATTCGGGAAGGCAACATGCGTTCCTTGACCATAGGCATCTTCGGTGTAGTGACGGGAATACGGAGCGCCATGTGGAGTGCATTCAGCTGCGCCTAGGTCCGCGGCCGTGCACCGGTGCGCAAGATCAATCCCTGACTTGAGATTGGATGGTTCCGATGCACCGAGTGTGCGCCTGCGCAGCGGAGTCGGGCCTTGGTGCTCGGCCGTAGGGACGCTTTCTGCGTTCTTACTTCGGAATCGTCGTGCTGGCCCACATGGGGATCACCCACCCTTTCGCATCAGATCCTTGGGTGTTTCTACCCCTCACAGCTTGCCGACCCCGTTCGGAGCCTGTGAGGCCAGATCGAGGCTTCAACGTATTTCGAGCTCTACCCGAACTCGGGGCCAATTCCGCTTTCTAAACCATCGTCGCTGTCCACGCCCTACAGCACATGCTCAAGCAGTGCGGTTTGGTGAGCTGCGTGTTTGCGCCTGGGATCTGCTGGAGAGACGGGTGCAGACGGTGGCAGTTGGCGGAGGCGTCGAGATCCCCGTAGGGGCGCTGCGGGATAACAGCATTACCGAGCTGACGCTACCTCCACCGACCTCCGGGGTCGAGCGGCCTGCCACTCTGAAGTCCGAGGACCTGGCGCTCCTCACAGGTGCCCCGCCGCCCCACCTTCCACCTGTCGCTGCATACAGTGCATACAATCCGCGC
>LGRX02018630.1:0-20121 GCA_001247695.2 Cymbomonas tetramitiformis | reverse complement strand
CCAGACAAAGAGTTATCGCCGCGCCCTCGCCAGACAAAGAGTTATTGCCATGCCCTCGCCAGATGCGAATGATGTTGCGCTCGTGAAGGCTTGGAGGCTGGGATGGAACTTATTCGTGCTTGAGTTGGGCGAGGGTGGGATCGAGGCGGAAGGAAGCAGGCGGTGCGTGTGCACTACGCAGTGGTGGAGGGGATGGCCTGCTTACCTCCTGACGCCGAGGAGTTGGTCCGAGGGAGGTTAGCCTCCGCAGAGGAGGTCCTGCTGGCCAATGGCAGCGCACTGCTCGACGAGGAGGGCGCGTGCAGCATTGCGCTGCTGCTTCCCATGCCAACGGCCGTCATAAAGAGCAAAGATGCGGCGACTGCGCACGAGCACCAGAATTTGGGTGTTCAATCTGAAGAAGAAAGCGAGGTGCGTCACGCGCACTGGATGCCAGCCCGTCACTGGGCTGCACGCGTCACGCGCACTGGATGCCAGCCCGTTGCTGGGCTGCACATGTCACGCGCACTGGATGCCAGCCCGTCACTGGGCTGCGCGCGTCACGCGCACTGGATGCCAGCCCGTCACTGGACTGCATGCGTCACACGCTCTGGATGCCAGCCCGTCACTGGGCTGCGCGAGTCACACGCACTGGATGCCAACTCGTCAATGGGCTGCGCGCGTCACGCGCACTGGATGCCAGCCCGTCACTGGACTGCAGGCGTCACACGCACTGGATGCCAGCCCGGCATTGAACTGCACGCTGCCACACGCACTGGATGCCAGCCCGTCACTGGACTGCATGCGTCACACGCACTGGATGCCAGCCCGTCACTGGACTGCGCGCGTCACGCCTAGATACCCAGCTCACGCCTGATACCACCGAAAGAGTGCTGCACTGGAATGCAGTTGCGCCACGTGGTGGCATGCAGGGTGATGCGCTCTGTCGCGGCATGCAGGGTGATGCGCCCTCAGCCACGGACAACCTGGACTCCGCAACCAGCCCTTGCTTCAGCTGCTGGTGAGCTCCCGGCTGCCTGTCATTTTTGTTTCAGCTGCTGGTGAGCTCCCGGCTGCCTGTCATTTTTGCTTCAGCTGCTGGTGAGCTCCCGGCTGTCTCATTGCCCAAAAAGACACTGCAAGCTGACGGCATGGAGGCATCCGCCTTCAGTCGGTGGTCGCCCGCCATCGTGTCCTGCAGGGCGCTCACCCTGCATCTGCACCGCCAGGTCTGTGAGGGAGCTGTCACCCAGCTCCGCCCTCCAGCACTCCTGCTGTCCAGCTCAGTGCCGCGTCTCACCCCCTCACCTGCTGCATCCCCGCAGGGAACACCACCTTTGCCATCGTGTTAAGATGGGGAAGGTGCAAGGGTGATGTTTTGAGGAGGTATGACACATGACACATGACACATCGACATGCCAAAATCGCTACGCGAATTCAATGAACAACACGACATCTGAATTCCCAAATGATGACCGCGTGACAACTCGAGCGAATCAGTCATCTTCAAAACGGGATGATAATCGGAACGAGAGTGGATGTGAGCCCTGTGCAGTGCCACATTCTCCTGGGAGCCCGGGTCCAGAGAGTCCACATCCCCAGCCCGGGTACAGCGAGCCCACACCCCCAGCCCGGGTACAGAGCCCACACCCCAGCCGGGTACAGCGATCCACACCCCAGCCCGGGTACAGCGAGCCCACACCCCCAGCCCGGGTACAGCGAGCCCACACCCCCAGCCCGGGTCAGAGAGCCACACCCCCAGCCCGGGTCCAGAGAGCCCACAGCCCGGGTCCAGAGAGCCCACACCCCCAGCCGGTACAGAGCCCACCCACACCCCCAGCCCGGGTCCAGAGAGCCCACACCCCCAGCCCGCGCGACTTGGGAGTGCAGATCGAAAATCGGGAAAGCCAAAGAAGGCGCCGAAGACGGGAGCGCCGGCGGGCGAAGAAGCGGATCGCAGGGGTGACCTTCAATTCCCAGATTGGTCACGCCAGAGGGAGCGGGAGGGGGGGGGTGCTGCGCAGCGTCTTTGTGGTTCTGGAGGGCTGCCTGGAGCACTACTACGTCGCCAGCGCCAGCGCACTCAGCGCCGTGTCGTCCTGCATCCACCTCTCTGGCCCCCCTCCGATGCCGATGCAGCCAGGTCCTGGCGGGAGTGCGGCCGGAGCGCGGTCTGAGCTCACTGTGGAGTACATCGACTTGCCAAGAGAGACCGCCGCGTGCCGAGAAGCTGCAGCCGCCGCCGCTGCTGCCGCAGCGTCTGGGGAGCTGTGCGCGGGGGAGTCCAGCGACGGCCAGCTCTGCAGCCCGCCCCCTACAGGAAGCCAAGCCGTGGATATCAGCCTATCTCCGGTGCAGCCATCGCCTGCCTTGAAGCCAGCACTACCGGGAGAGACCGGGTCCGGTGATGCGGGGATTAGCCGCGGAGCCGGCCGGAGGAGGGCGAGATCGACTCGGGGGGTGCTCGCGCTGTTGAACTGCTGCCTGGCCCCGGGGCCCAGTCCGGAGTTGGACCGGGCGGAAAGCGCGGAGCTTACGCCGAGAGCAATGCCTCAAGACAGAGCTGGGTCTACCGTGGCGGGGGAAGGTGGTTCGAGTTCGGTGGGTGGTGCGGGTGCATGTGGCAGCGAGGAGAATGGGCAGAGCAACACCGTGGTGGCTGGGGATGTGGCGGCATGTGGCAGTGAGGAGAATGGGCAGAGCGACACCGTGGCGGCTGGGGATGTGGCGGCATGTGGCAGTGAGGAGAATGGGCAGAGCGACGCCGTGGCGGCTGGGGGTGTGGCAGCATGTGGCAGTGAGGAGAATGGGCAGAGCGACACCGTGGTGGCTGGGGATGTGGCGGCATGTGGCAGTGAGGAGAATGGGCAGAGCAACACCGTGGCGGCTGGGGGTGTGGCAGCATGTGGCAGTGAGGAGGATATGGAGAGCAGGGGCACATTAGGGGGGGGTACGGGTACATGCGGCGCTGAGGAGGATGCTCAAAGCAATACCCTGGCGGCTGTCCGTGAAAACAAGCTTCGTTCGCGTAAAGTCCACGTGCCAGATAACTGGAGAGCACAGGAAGATGAGAGTCCACACTCGACGGAGGTCCCCTTGCCTGCAAGCAGCCCGTCCGAGTCCGCGACGCCGCGCGCCGCCCCCACTGAGACCTTCTCCTCCTTCATCAACGTGCTCTCTAGCAGCGGGGCCACTCCCGCGGGCAGCCGGGATAACCCGATCTTCTTTGCCCGTAATATCCGCGAGCAGTGGCCCCCTCGCCTCCGCACTCAGCTCACCTCATCCGTGTCACTGCCGTCATCCAGCAATCTGGACACTCCCATATCACACGCGCTTGTCGATCATCCGGCCCAATCTCCGACCAAAGCCAAAGAACTTCTGCCAGATGCAGTAAGGGCAACATCTCCCTATCTCCTCCCCAACCCCCGTCCCTGCCCCTTGTACCCCGGCAGCACTCCGTTCGATGTTGCCGCCTCCCGCCAACTGCAGCATCGATGTATCCGCCTGCCTGGGCACCGCCGCGATCTCCGCCACTCGCTTCTTGCCTCACCCAGCTCAGGCTGTCTGCCGTTGATGCTGTTTTGGGCGGAAGGAGCTCGTCGCTTTGTGATGGAACCCATCAACCGCTGCTCCATGGGCGAGTTTTTTTTGCAGTCCGCCACTGCTGAGGTCTGTACCACCAGCTCTTCAGCTGGCGCTGACGCTCCGGGGAGTGGTGTATCCTGAGCAGTCAGGTTGCGAGCCGTCAGATGCCAGCGGGGGAAGTCGCGAGCCGTCAGATTCCAACGGGGTAAAATCCTTGCGGACCTTGGCGGCGACGTGCATTCAGCGGCACGCCCGTGGGTGGCTGGTTCGACACAAGACGCCTTCACGTCCGAATGGGGCCTCCATCACCGAGCAGTACCCAGGCCCTCCGACTGACGGCCCGGAGACGGTGAGCCGGAGGCTTTGCACCCTGCGCTCTGCCCACGTGGCCCATCGCGATCCCACGTGGCATCCTCGCGCGCTGCGGCAGGCTCCCAGCACCTCATCACAGCCGCCCATCACAAGCCCTCGCCGGGATGTGCCGTCAGCATGGTTCCCGGCCGTTCAATAGCATGTTGAGTGATGCCTGCCGCTGATCGTTCCTTTTGTCTTGCTTTGGCGCATTCGAGCTGTGCACTGCGCCGCAAGCGTCATAGCAGATGATCCGTGCTCTGTGGCTGATGTCGGCCTGCATGTCCACCGCTGTGATTAGAACCCCTCACACAAGCGCGCACGCGCAAGCACGAGAGCCGCACCGTGCGGCCGGTGACAGCTCGCTCTCTCTCTCTCTCTCTCTTCAATTTTCAATGCACCCTGCGGCGAATGTGAGGGTTTATGCAGCTGCACTGCGAGTCACCGCCCTCTGCTGAAATCGACGGAGCGAGATCCTGGTAGACATCCTGCTGCATGTGTCAGTCCTTTATCAGCACCGGGGGCCACGTCAGCCCGCCACGTCAGCCCAACAGTTTGAAAGATTCTGAAGGGTGGACGTCGTTTAGGAGACACCACGATAGGCCTATGCCTATGGAGCTGGTTGACAGAAAGTGACTGATTCGATCCGAGATATGATCCGAGATATGAGGTGTGAGGAAAGGGCATCACTCGGCGGTATGCCGACGTAGGTTAGGAGGTGGACGCGGAGTGGCTGCTGAGGAGGGCGCTGAGGCGTGCGACGAAGCTGCCTTCACGCGCAGCCTGGGCTGAGCAAGGTCTTCGGGATGTGGAGCGTGCCACGTGGCAGAAAGCGATTCTAGAGCGCTTGGAGTCTCTCGACGCAACGATGAGCGTCAACTCCTTCTATGACGACATCGAGGAGGACGTCTGCCGGTGATCTCTCAGCATGCGCCCCTCCACCCCTCTCCTCCTTGCCCCCCTCTCATTTCCCATTCGCCTGCTCGAACGCTCGCTCTCCCTGTCGGTGCAGACCCTGCTCCGCAGAGCCTCTGCACGTTGGCAGAGTGGACGTGCCGCACCAGAGAGCCGCGCATGGTGGAGGCCTGCGCCCTTCCTGGAGGAGGGCGTGGTGGGCAGGCGAAGCCGGGCGGTGAGGCCAAACAGAGTGCCAAGTGGCGGTGCCGGTGCGCGATGTCCCAGGTGCCCGGAGAGAATAGTGAGCCGTCCGCTGCCAAAAAAGTACCTCCAGGTGCGCAGCCCCAGCCCCAAAGCCCCAGCCCTGAGGACCCAGCCCTGAGGCCCCAGCCCCGAGGCCCCAGCCCCGAGGCCCCAGCCCTGAGGACCCAGCCCCGAGGCCCTAGCCCTGAGGCCCTAGCCCTGAGGCCCCAGCCCTGAGGCCCCAGCCCCGAGGCCCCAGCTCCGTGGCCCCAGCCTCGAGGCCCCAGCGCTGAGGCCCCAGCCCCGAGGCCTCAGCCTCGAGGCCTCGGGGGCCCCAGCTGCCAGGCCTCGAGTTTAGGTCAGTCATCAGCCACATCGCCCCCCGCGAGGCACCAGGGCGGAGAGCACCACGGGGCAGTGCCGCTGCGCAGGGCGGAGAGCGCCACGGGGCAGTGCCGCTGCGCAGGGCGGGGAGCACCACGGGGCAGTGCCGCGGCGCAGGGCGGCATGGGTGAGTGGTACAGAGCAGCTTTTGGACGTCGGTGATTTTCAGGCCGCTGGTGCTTCAAGAGCCCCTCGACCGGCGGCGTTCGAAAGGAGTAGCGAGGGGGGCCGCGGATTCGGTTGGAGGGGGCGGGCGGCATCTGGCGCAGGGGTTCCTTCTTCAGTCGCAGGGCGGCCTGGAGCGCCTGGTAGAGCTGGCAGAGACCATGAACGACAACGCTCAGCAACTCCTGGTGTTTGCTGGCGAGGAGGCGTCTGATGACCTGATATCGGTGCAGAGGTCCTGAGCCACCCACCAAATCGCCTGTCACCTCGCCCGCACCATCGATGACATCCTGAACGATGTTCCTGCATGCGGTGCCGAGAACGCAGCTTGATGGAGGATGTGTTAACGCGCCCCTCTTTGGGCGCCGGCGCTGACGGACGTTCACCTTTGGCTTGACAGGGTGCTGACCACTGTCCACACCTTCGTCGTCGCATTCGCATCCGCCAAATCGCGGGCGGACATCTTGCGCCCGGTGCTCGAATCCTTCCGGCAGAGCGCCCAGCCCGTGAAACCGCCGGTGAGTGCTCCAATCGTTGCCATCTCGTGTGGAACCAAAGATGACGCAATTAAAGATGACGCGCGCTGCGATGCGTCGCTGTTCAGGCGCCAGTTCAGAGGGCGATCAGAGGCGTTCACGTCAAGCGCTGTGCACGGGTGGGATGTAAGTGTTGCAATTGGCGGCCCAAAAGTCCAAGAGCCAGCTTTTAAATGTTCATAGAAAACCTTCCCTGACTCAAATTTCCAAACAGAATCATCCCCAACTACTGAGACGAGTCACCAGACATCTCAAAACTAAAGAGCTCCCACAAAACGCAAAGCAATTCATATCTGGCTCGCTATGCAAGCCCGTCCAGCATCTAAGCATTCACTGCAGAAATCATCCGCCCGGTGCGCACATTAGCCTCCCAGCATCGCGCTGTGAGTTACCAGGGGACCGCATGGAGGCTGTGTGCATTCCCCAATCGGCCGGAAGCCGGACTGAGCCAATGAACCCTACAATCCAAACCCGGCATTCTGACGAGAGGTGTTGTGTGGCATGGTGAATATGTTGCGCAGCCCAAGCTCCCTCCATTACAGCTGCCCTCTCCTTCCGATGACAAGGAGAAGCGGGGACCGGAGGCTCCACTTCAAACGCCCTTGTCCGCCCGCAACTGGAACAAGGGCCACTGGAGAATACTCAAACAAAGCAGGGTGCAGGAGGAAAAGGAGGCGGAGGAGGAGCCGCCGCCATCGAGCCTGCAGGATGCAGCGGGCGATGGCTACGTAACCCCGCGCAAGCACACGGCGCCCAATGTGATGGTCCGGCTTCCGGCCTGGCCGACGCTGCTGTCACAGAGGTCATCGTCTTCCCGGTGCCCGGTAGAAGAGTCGAGCTTGCTGCATGCCCTGGCACTATCGCCTAGGAAGGACGACCTGCGATTGAGCGACGCCATCGAGATGTCGGGTGAGCGCTTCCGAGCGTCGCTGCCCCGGGACCAGCAGGATGGAGTGCGGCGTACGTCATCATTGCAGGTGTTCAGCCACAGGAGGGCCGTCTCATTCAGCGAAACGCCGGAACCCCAGAAGCCATTTGCATATGCTTCACCGTCCGAGTTCCTGTCGGGGAATCTTCACAAACTCACAAGCCATGCGCACGAGGAAGACCGCCGTGAACCGCATTATGATGCCAGTGACAACGGCGACGAAAGCAACAGCTCAGGTCTCGGCGATGCATACGAGCCACCACATACCACCTTGCTGCAACGCCTTATTAATCATATGCACAATACACCAGTGGCAGGAGGTGCGTCACCATTGTGGCCATCCGATGCATCTGGAGGCGGGATCTGAATTGGCATTGTGGTGATCAATGTGCACAATTGAGACAAGCACATGGTGCTTGAATTTATTCCTGGAGATGTGACTTGACGTGTGTATTCTGTGCTTCTGAAGATCGTTATAACGGACCCTGGTTTGAGCATCGGTCCAGCTACTCTGCCGTTTCTATCCTGATTCCGTCGAGGAGCAAGCCAACAGTCATTCTTACCCTGAGCGGAGGCATCTTTGTGCTACAAGTTATAAAGGGAAGTCAAACGCGTGTGTCAGCATGACGGCGTGATGCATCCGAGCATTATCATTTATGCAACCATTTTTTTGCAGATATAGTACGATTAATGAAACTTACGCTTCGGTACCACGCACAGCTTTCGGCATTGTTTTGAGTTCGTGTGAAATATAATTTATGGATGTATTCACACCCTCGATTAAGATTTATTTCGTTAACAGGTGACTCTTGCAACTAGCTAAACTACCGGCTTTCACATAATAGATTGCATGCCAACACAAAATGATTAGTTTGTGCCGTCGTAAGATTCTCCTGTCGCCCACACAGCTTCGTTGCTAAAAACGAATTATCCTATCGATCAATGAGACCCGCATATCAGGGTGTGCGATACATCTGTATGTGGGGATCGTCCGCAAGAATAATCCGCATTATATTGTTACAGCTGCATGATATTACATTACAGTAGGTGCAATTTCCCCTCCAGGTGCATAAGACTGAAACGGTGCTACTCTACCTCATTTTCTTAAGTTTACACTCCTCACTCGGTAAGTATATCCGTCCGAAGTCACCCCCGCTGTACATGGGACGGATTCGCTCGAACCCATTCTCGATCGCTCGAAGGGCAACATGTCCGGGAGTGATGGCCGTACGTAGGGTCAAACGTTTGTATCCCATTTATGTATTTGCGGTAGTAGATCTGATATTCCATGGAGGGAATCTTTGCAGGTCCCCACCGCGCATTTTTGTATACGAAAATGAGATGCATCGCATTTAAGCCACGTTCGGCACCCAATATGCGGTCTTCCAGGGAAAAGACAGCAGCAATACTCGTATGGGCTTCTTGCTAACGGGTTTTGATAATACGGGCCTCGCTCTCGCAGTTGTGTCTTCTCGCTTTTTTGCTATTTACGCCTACTCATTAACGTGCGCATGGGCAACGCCACTAGACCGTCGTAACCGGTGTCGGGATTGTTGCCGAACGCTACTGGCGCTGGTGCCACACGAGTTATTCCCAACGCGCTTATTGCGCTGGTTCCAAGACCACCTCCGTTAGGGCCGTTATGTGTACTGTCGCAGAGGGGGTTAGGATTTCCATATTCTGTCCGCTGGGCAGGTGGGGTCGAGAGGTAGTGTTGTCCGCTGGGTAGGCGGGGACCTCATAATTGGTTACATGTCCGCAGGGTGAGGATGCGTACGACGTGCCACTTGCCAAAACCCCCATCATGTCGCTCGGCGTGTGAGAAGGTGTAGCGGCGGGGCGATAGGATAGATGGCCAGAAATTCGTCCGGTCGTCCGTCGAAATGGCCAGCCAGCCAGCCGGCCGGACTGGGAATTCGAAGATATGGGGGGGAAACGACGAATTAGGGCTACCATACTCAAGCCCACACTTAAAGATGTTACTCGAAAAAATAACTTTTAGCTCGGATATCATCAATGAGGTTGTGCTATCTATGTCTTGACAAGGAGGTCAGTCTATGCTTCTTGCCAAATCCTCAGTCAAAAGATCGTCGTCACTGCAGTTTGCGCGAGTCCGATGTCATATATTTGTCTAGCAAATGTCCTCCCTGCACAAAACACCATCCGTTCGACACTGATCTGTCATGCATCATTCTGGCGAATAATATCTCATTTTGCAGCGCAATGTGCATCAAGAAACCTAGGGCGACACCTATCATGGACTGTGCAGGATAGTTTTATCCTCTCAGCCAGTTTCATAAGTTACCTTTCTTTTGGTAGAGCTGCGCTCTTCTTTGCTTTGACGGCCACTTTGCTGCACACGGGACGCACCAAAACCGGCGCCGACATTTTCGCTGGCTCCCAAATGGGCACCGCCCGTGTGCATCTCCCGCTCCTCCCTGCATGCATGCACAGCACTGCCCCTCAGTCCTCACACATACTCGCAAGAAACCTGTAGGTACTTCACAACGTGAGCATGTGAGACCCCAGTCCACACTGACTCATTTCGTTGTGAAATATGCACTTGCACAGCAGATATGCCTCCTAGCTCATTGCAAAGTAAATTGTGTCTTCTGGGACTCCATCAATGGTTCTCATGATGGCCCTCAGTGCCGCATCAACGGTCTTCTCGGGCAATTGCATTCCCATTCCAATATACATTCTGCAGTCGGCATCACTCAAGTAAGGGAGCCCGCACGTGTCTGCAATTCCCCCCTCTACCCGCAAGTGTATATGTACCCCACCTCGTTGCCAAAAGTTGACACGAGGCACACAGGGACACGCGCGCGCCGAATCCATCGGGAAAAGGCTTCCACAGGCTCGAGCTCCTCCTCCAGTGCTCCTCCTGCATGCTTGCCCTGTAGTGACTACGGCCATCCTCCTTTTTCCCAGTTCCAAGCCCTAAATTAATGCAGCAAGCTAGGGGGGAAATTGTTGCCACAATAACCGTAATTAACCCTTTTAGTCTTAATTGTGAATCAGAGGTGACCGTCCAAATTATGCCAACCACAATAAAATGGGTGGTACCGCTGCAGCCGCATCGCAAGGTGGTGATCTTCGTGCTCCACCCGCGCCCCAGCTGCCACCCAAACCCCGCATTCCCCACACACTGCTCCGCTGCTTTGCCGCGCCTCCGTGGCGCTGGGGCGCTCCACTGCAGCGGCTGCT
Organism: Cymbomonas tetramitiformis; assembly: GCA_001247695.2. Lineage (NCBI taxonomy): Eukaryota > Viridiplantae > Chlorophyta > Pyramimonadophyceae > Pyramimonadales > Pyramimonadaceae > Cymbomonas > Cymbomonas tetramitiformis. The sequence continues at coordinate 9,846 of LGRX02018630.1, read as the reverse complement.
GTGGCGGCTGGTTCAATGGAGGGACGAGCGGAGGCGAACGTGGTGAACATGGCGTGTATGCTGCGATCTCCGCCGCTGCGCGCCGCTGGGTGGTGGCTCGATGCCGCCCCTCCCTGCTCCCGGCTCCCCCCCAGAATCAAAGCCCTCACCGCCTCGTCGGAGATGTCGGAGAGGCGCGGCGGCGCACAATGGAGGCGACTGCAGGTGCGCTACACAGCGGATCCTGCGGAGCGAAGAGGCTCTCCTGGGCGCACCGTTGGATCTCGCATGCCGCCGCGCTCAGAGCGGCACAAGGCCCGCTGATCTCATCCCGTCCAGGGCGCCCTCTCATCCCGTCCAGGACGCCCTCTCATCCCGTCCAGGACGCCCTCTCATCAACGTCCAGGGCGCCCCCTCATCCCGTCCAGGACGCCCCCTCATCGCGTCCAGGGCGCCCTCTCATCCCGTCCAGGACGCCCTCTCATCCCGTCCAGGGCGCCCTCTCATCCCGTCCAGGGCGCCCGCTCATCCCGTCCAGGGCGCCCTCTCGTCCCGTCCAGGACGCCCTCTCATCCCGTCCAGGGCGCCCTCTCATCCCGTCCAGGACGCCCTCTCATCCCGTCCAGGACGCCCTCATCCCGTCCAGGGCGCCCTCTCACCCCGTCCAGGGCGCCCTCGCATCCGCCTTCAGGCACCAGAGGAGAAGTGAATTCCACGCAGGAGTGACAAGAACCCCAAACTGCGCCGCAGATGGCACCTGATGCACGAGGGCGTGGGGCAAAGCGGAGTGAGCGTCCTGTGCTGACATGCTCCCCAGTGGTGGATCGCATCGCCCAGAGAGCATGCCACGTGGGCGCGCATCGCACAGGGAGAACGAGAGCCAACTCATGCCCATGACAAGTGGCGGCGCATGCATCGATGGAACTGATCAAGGTGGAGGGCTCGCGGATGGCAGAATGTGCCCTCTCTAAAATTTGCATCGATGAAATTTTGGGACCTACTTTTGTAACATATGGATCGGTGCATGACAAGTGGCAACACATGACAAGTGGCAACACACGTCACAAGTGGCAACACACATCACAAGTGGCAACACATGCACCGATGGATCTCGGGAGGTGGCAAATGGATTCGCAGCCCCCGAATTGTGATCCACACTGTTGCTCTTGAGCGCCCCTTGCAGCCAGCGCATCATATGCTCCGCCCCACAACGTGCAACTCCCACTAGGCCAGCAGCATGCGGCATGGACGGGGACTCGAGGGTTGCCACCTCGAGAGGAGCATATGGCGGGGCACAGGAGTCTCACGGAGGCGCCAGGTGGCACGGAAGGGGGAGAAGGGGGCATGGGGCGATGAGGGCGCAGTGTCATAGGAGGCCCTCTAGAAGCAGGCAACCTATTCAAGTGAGCTCAGTCTGAAGGCAAGGGCAGCGGCAGACAGAGGGCATAAAGAGGTGACGCATGCAGTGTAGCGAAGAACGGTGTTGTGTGTAAGCTTCCCGAAGCAGATTCCCGCACTCAATGTTAGGAGGCCACGAGCTGTTGGGTCTCCCTTGGAGGGTCCTCGGAGGTCGCACCTGGGGGCGTGGGGAGGCAGCGCGGGGCCCCGCCGAGACCTGGCTGCCCTGCGTCTCCGCCTGCGCAGCAAAGAGGGTCCGCAGGTCCGCCGGGGGCGCCGGTAGCGCCGGCCCGCTGCTGGGAGAGCTCGCGGAGCGCCATGCAGCGGCCAGCGTGCCACTGGGCGGCGCTCCCCCCCGGTGCTGGTTCGCTGCTGAGCTGTGTGTCGCGTCCGAGGGTGGGGGCGGAGGCGGCGAGGGGCCCGCGGGAGGAGAAGGTCGGAGGAAGCTGCCGATGGGCGCCTGCAGAACAGCGCGCTGGCTGCCGGGGGGCCTGGCCCCGCTCGAGGGTCCTGCGCCAGCCGCCCTTGGTGGAAGCTGCTGCTTACTGGATAGCTGCTGGGGAGTTGCGGGGGTTGGGAAGACCGCCCCGACCTGCGAGGCCGCCCACACCGCAGGATGCCCCCCTCAATTGGGTCCCTTCCGACATGACACAACCAAGAAGCCGCCACGAGAGAGTGCCGCGCAGCTCAGGGGCGCAGCGCTCTCTGCTCTGCGCGGTGGCTGCGCTGCACCCCGAGCGCACGCGGCTGCGGCGTGGCGCCTGCAACACTTCGCGCCAAGCGGCCGCGGCGCCGAGAGCATGCAGCTTCTGGAACACGGTTGCATACTGCAGCTGCTGTGCAGGAGCAGCCAGCTTCCGGCGCGAGGCTGCTCATAGCTGGAGTGATACGAGGCACGGCAACCGAAGCCAGCTGACCATTCCCACCAGTGGACGAGGCCCGCATGCTGCAAGGAGGCGGGGCCACGGCATGGCGCCTCGTGCGATCAGATGGGAAGAGCGCCTGGAGGCCCAAGCACCGCGCTGGGCAGATCCTGGAAAAAGCCCCGGCATGGCGCCCTGTCGCTGATGCCAGGCAACATGCACACGGCGATGAGGATGCGCAGTGTCTCGCACGCGCCGCCCCTGGTGTCCCTGCGGCGGGGGGTCCGCCACGAGCTTCAGGGGCGGCGGGGTGGTCCCCGCGAGCTTCAGTGGTGGTCCGCCGCGAGCTTCAGGGGCGGTCCGCCGCGAGCTTCAGGGGCGGTCCGCCGCAAGCTTCAGTGGCGGTCCGCCGCGAGCTTCAGGGGCGGTCCGCCGCAAGCTTCAGTGGTGGTCCGCCGCGAGCTTCAGTGGTGGTCCGCCGCGAGCTTCAGTGTTGGTCCGCCGCGAGCTTCAGTGGTGGTCCGCCGCGAGCTTCAGGGGCGGCGTGCTCTCTCCTCTTCCAACATAAATTTTAATGGAACCACTAGATCGGGGCCGGCACACCCGGCAGTCGACTGTGGGTGACACACGCCCGGCAGTCGACTGTGGGTGACACACGCCCGGCAGGCGACTGTGGGTGACACACGCCCGGCAGTCGACTGTGGGTGCCACACGCGCGGCAGTCGACTGTGGGTGACACGCGCCCGGCAGCCTACTGTGAGTGACACGCGGGCGGGGCAAGACCCGCATGGAACCCGCTGATGCAAGCACCTCTCCGGGACGCCCAGCGCGCGCTGCGCCATGGCGTGCGCCGGACTTAGGCGATTCCGTGGCTTCAGCACTGCAAGCAGATTCGGCAGCGCAGATCACGCGCCACGTCATCAACATCGCAAGGCGTGCGGAACCGCCGGCAGGGCCAAAGCTGACTCACCGCAAGACGCGTGAGCTCCCAGGGCACGTCCACCGCTCCCTCCAGCAGCGCCATGGCGCCCTTGAGCAGCATCTCCGGGACCTCTTCTGCTGTGGAGACTGCGGCGCCGGCATCTGCTATGCTCCCCCTCCCCTCTCACGCACCCCTCCTCATGAAACAACTTAGGCACTCGAGGCGATACGACACGACACGACGAAAGAGCCGATAGCAACCACAAATGGTTATCTCGAGCTCTACGGTGAATAAGATGTCCATCTTCAGAGTGGAGGCCTTCCCCTCCTCGATGAAAGATAACGTTGGGGAAAAGCTTGGCCCACCAAGACCGAGTGCGCCCCCGGGCAAAGTGGTGGCACGCACATATACAGCAGGCGTTTTACCCTCATCATGCATAGGTTGACTAGCGACGCCCATACTAACATCATACCCCATCAGAAATCACGGTCCTCGCTGTTTTGTCACCTGCAAAAATCATGTTCATATGAGCAAACTTGCACCCAAACTTGCACAGATAGATTTTTGTAGGTGACAAAACTGCGAGGACCGTGATTTCTGATGGGGTATCATCTTAGTACGGGCGTCGCTAGTCAACCTATGCATGATGAGGGTAAAAAGCCTGCTGTATATGTGCGTGCCACCACTTTGCCCGGGGGCGCACTCGGTCTTGGTGGGCCAAGCTTTTCCCCAACGTTATCTTTCATCGAGGAGGGGAAGGCCTCCACTCTCAAGATGGACCTCTTATTCACCGTAGAGCTCGAGACAACCAGTTGTGGTTGCTATCGGCTCTTTCGTCGTCTCTTGCTACGACATCTTTCCTTTCTTTTTGCCAGGCTACTCTCCCACCGCCATCCCTGACCGGCCGCCTCCTCCACTGAGCTGCAGGCTTCCTCTTCGTGAGCTGGCATCAGCGCGTGAGGCGCGCTGCCTTCCCAGCACCCCTCCCCGTCTTGGGAGTTTCACCACAATCTGCACGGCGCACGACGGTGCCCTTAACCTCACAGTCGGGTACCACTTGCTCCGACTCGGCGGGGGAGGCGCGGGCGCAGCACCTCTGCGCAAGGCGGCGGTAGCTGCGGCGGGGAAGGGCGCCGTCTTTGAGCGCGGGTTACTGCCGTAGCCTTGACGCCACGTCAGCGACAGCTTCAGTGGAGAGCGCCTGCAAACCAGGGAGACAAGGCGTCACATGGGGACCAGTCGCCACCTTTAGGCCGCGCAAGACCAAATGTGCTTTGCGATCATAGAGCTGTTCTGAACTCTCCTGCACGGGAGCTCGAATCTCGGCCGTTCAATACTACACTCCCACAGCAGGAACAATCCTATGATTCACGAGCTACCAATGGGGGTTCTGTTTCCCAATCATCCGCCATCCACGTGTCCGAAACCATGAGTCATTGCCGTCCATCAGGCGGTGCCGCTCAGAGTAAGGCCCATCGTACGGCCCACCCACGCCCTCGTGTCTGCGCCGCCTCGAGTGGACAGCGAGCCCTACCTCGAGTTGGCAGAAGCGCGCCGCCTTTCCCGCCACTGAGGCTGCCTTGCGCTTGAACACCCTGACTCACGGGTAAGACTGAGCCGTTTCCTCGCGGCTTCTCCTCTGCGCATGAGAGACTCCTCCCGAAATAACACACGCACCATGCACCGTGCTCTTAACTGGCGTTGCATGCAAGTACCCCCCCTGGGGCAGGAGCTTCGGCGGGCCATGGGTACGCACACGCAGGGGGGACCTGGGAGGGAGCACCTGTGTTCTGCGGCGTCCTGGCGGAGGCGGGTGCACAGCGCCTCGCACAGGGGCCGGAGGGCCGCCAGCACAACGGTGCGCGTGCGGGCGGGCGGGAAGCTGCGCTCGCTGAGAAGACTCTGTGGCGGGCCTCGCTCCAGCACCGAGTCGTCCCCGCCTCCGGCAGCCAGCTCCAGCAGAAACGCCGCCTGGCGAGCGCCTGCAAGTGCCCAGGAGGTAGTGCCCTCTGACTTCAAGTGCGCTCGGATGGATCGGAGGGTTGAGGCGTGCTGATGGCCACATCACGTCGCACGAGCAGTGACCATTGATTACTGGACAAGGAATCGACGGTAGAAACAGTAGCCTCGTTTCACTCAAGCCCTCAACCTCAACGGAGCTTCGTGAGTGACGAGAGCCCTTGGATCTGCACGAGCGATCCGAGTCGTGGAAGCTGCACGGACGATTCGAGTTGTCCGTCTGGAGGACGATGCGATTCATACTGTGCGCGTGGCCCCTCCATGCGATCCGACCTTCAGGCGACGCGCGGGAAGCATCGACGTACCAAAAGTGCGGTGCAGCAAGGCGGCATCGACGTGGCGCAGATCTCCGACCGTGGATATCGCCAGCTGGGCCTCCACCTCGCCGCCAAACTTGCCTTGCAAGTTGGGCACCTGCCCTTCTCCGCCAGCCGCAAGCCATCAATTCCGATGTCCGGCTCGATGCAACACATCGAACGGTCAGTGCTGCGCCTGGCCGTTCCCGTGACGGGGTCCTGGCACATATGCCAATGCACTGTGCACAGCAGCAGTAGCGAATTGCCGGCTCCTACCACCAGCACGGCAGTATCATCATCGGCGGCGATGCCACCGCAAGCGAGGGGTTGACTGCGGAATGCGTCCACTGTGATGCTCGTTTCCATCATTAACTCTGTTCGGAGCGCTGGTCAAGGCTTTTGCACCCTTCATCTCATTGCCAAAATGGCACCCTGCTATCACCTCATTCAAGAAAGCCTTCTTCTTCTTCTTCTTCTTCCGGGTTTCAAAGACTGTGAGAGAAAACATTCGTTGGAATGTTGTGTCTAGGCAGACCCCGGGAGGCTGCAGTAGGGGCACTACCACTGAAGCGTTCGTCCAGATATGGGTGGGCTCATCTGGAGGAACGCTCAAGTGAGACAGTGCCCCTACTGCGGCCTCCCGGGATCGCAGCCTTTTGGGATGAGTGAGGCGGGAACGCAACAGAGCAACGCTACGCATTCCATGGCCGCAACCCCTAATCAGTAGGCGGTAAAAAGACGGCGGCTCTCGACCGGGAGGGAGCCTCTGCCACCAGCCCTGCGGCCAGCCCACCAGGAGCAGCCCTGCGGCCAGCCCACCAGGAGCAGCCCTCCGGCCAGCCCACCAGGAGCAGCCCTCCTTTGGAAGCGCGCAGCCTTGTCACCAGGAGCAGCCCTCGAAGGACGGCGCGGCATGCCGCGGACCAGCCGGCTGCGCACGCGGGTGCTGCACCTTGCGGATCGGACAACTCTGCAGGAACTCCTCCATCGCACTCGGAGGGAGCAGCGTGATCTGCAGGTCATAGCCCCAGGGCACAACCCCCCGACCCCCTATCACATGCATATTCCTCATCCCTTCTCTGGATCTCCGCCCGCATGCTCCCCAACCTTGCGCGCGACTCCGCCGCACACTCGCCGGCAGTGGCAGAGCACACTCCGGAAACGCAGACACCAAGAGACATGCAAGACGGTGCTGTGCACCAACAAATTGGAAAGTATGCCTCGAGCTGCTAAAATTTCACAAACCTTCGATCTGCGTGTTCCCTCTCTGACTAGAACTCACGCCTCCCGTTGATCTGCGTGTTCCCTCTCTGACTAGAACTCACGCCCCGTTGATCTGCGTGTTCCCTCTCTGACTAGAACTCACGCCTCCGTTGATCTGCGTGTTCCCTCTCTGACTAGAACTCAGCCCCGTTGATCTGCGTGTTCCCTCTGACTAGAACTCACGCTGATCTGCGTGTTCCCTCTCTGACTAGAACTCACGCCTCCCGTTGATCTGCGTGTTCCCTCTCTGACTAGAACTCACGCCTCCCGTTGATCTGCGTGTTCCCTCTCTGACTAGAACTCACGCCTCCCGATGATCTGCATGTCCCAACACACTGCCTGGCAATCCAATCAGGACATTGCACCCCCTTCAACCAGTTACGACCCGCGCCCCTTCATTGCAGTGGGTCTTGCCGCCGTGAATATTGCTGTGAGGTATCTGCAGACAGGGAAGGCCGCGACTGTTTGTGTAGAGGTAGCCACATCGTCTAGGCAGTTGGTAGGGTGGCACAGGGCACCGCCAGTGGGAACCTTGTTGGGTTTATTGAGCGGTCCAACGAGCCTCGCGAGGAGCTTCTTGTGCGACACTCCACACGACATCGTCATCTTCATCTCCTGCAAGCCAGCATCCTCCGCGCGCCACCCTCATCTCCTGCAAGCCAGCATCTGCCTATTCCCAGAATAAAACCCAATGTTGGACCAGTCCCGTGCAGGCGGATGGGGAGGAGCGCATGCCGGGAAACACCAAAGAGTTGAGCATGATGGCCGCAGTCTCCGCGGAGTCCAGCGGGCAGGGCTGTGGCGCACCGTCTGCAGGGTACGCATCATTTGGTGTGCGAGGTGCGCGGCCTGGCGCAGAGGCCCCGGCACGCCCTCCCAGGAAGCTCCGCTCACGATGCACAGCCCTTCGCGCGCCGCACAGACCCCCCCGCTCCCCCACCTGCGCGCGTCAGCAGTGCACAGCCAGCCGTGTGCGTGAACTGCCATGCGCTGGTATTGAATCTCGCATTCCATGTGGCTGTGGCTGTGGCCGTGGTCGTGGCTGTGGCTGTGGCTGTGGCCGTGGCCGTGGCCGTGGCTGTGACTGTGGCTGTGGCCGTGGCTGTGGCCGTGGCCGTGGCTGTGGCCGTGGCCGCGGCTGTGGCTGTGGCTGTGGCTGTGGCCGTGGCTGTGGCTGTGGCCGTGGCCGTGGCCGTGGCCGTGGCCGTGGCTGTGACTGTGATGCCTGTTGTGGCTTTGGGGTACTCTGAAACCAGGAGGACACCTTCCGGCGGCGAAGGCGGCAGTGCGCCCTCGACCCCGCAGCGCTCCGTGACATCGAGGTAGAAGTCGTCATAGCTCGTCTTCTCGACTTGAGGGCTCCACCTTCGCAGCAGTTTGTGGATCATGCTCGCGACTTCGCGGTACCTGTCCGCCCGCATGGGACGCACCTTCGCACCCACGCCACGCCTCGGCTTATCTTGCAATTCCGTCCAGCCGCCGAGCGGACCGCACCTCGCTGCCCAATCGCAGAGCGGTGTGCCGCAATCCTTAAATCAACCCTCGCAATAACTGCTGGGGCACGAGCCAGTCAGGCAGAGGCAGCGCCGGCGGCTGCGGACGCGGGGAGGCGGCGGCGGGGACGCGCGAGAAGAGCTCGCTGCCTCAAGTGGACGCGGGTCCTCCCCTTTCACCTGCTGGTTTCTTGCGAGAGTCATCAGCCGGAGGATATTTTCAAAAAGCAGAGTACAGCGGTTCAAGCACGTCGTCGCAGCGTGACCATCGCTTTCCGCGATGGCAATTGGGCCGGTCAATCTGCACCGTCCACTGTATACGCCCATGTGCATCGGATGGCAATGCCCACAATGGCCTCCGCAAGTGGGCAAGACAGACACTCAAGGGCCTCAACGCCGGCCCATGTTGAGAGGCCAGCCGCAGAGGCACCAGGTGGGCGCACTGAAGCAGCACGGCAGTAAATTGACCTGGAGATTTGGACAGCGCCGCTGAGCCTCCTCCAGGCTGACGGCGCCAATCTCTTGTAGCTTGGGGATGCTGGCCCTCCCAGCGTCGCCCACGCCGTCGCCCTTGCGCACCCCGCAGGCCTGGGCCTCGTAGGACACCGCCACGAAGCCCCCGGCGTTGAACTGCCGCACCGCCATGGGCCTCCCCGCGAGCTCCGGGAAGTCCATCATCTGATGCGGCGCAAGCCCCCCCTCGTCGGCGCAGTGGCAGCCTGGCGCACCGAGTGCGCGCCGGCGCAGACTTTTGTGTCGATCAACTTTGGTGCACTGAAGAGTCCATGGCAAAACCTAAGTCTGGCGTGTAAAAAAATGAAACACTTACGCTAGAATTAATCTGATTCGTGCTATTGCTTGAGACGTATTTATGCACCATTGACAGTAGAGTGAATTCCGGTGATGACGTAGGGTGGTTTGACTTGTGGCGTCGGTGACAGTAGAGTGAATTCCGGTGATGACATAGGGTGGCTGGGATGCGGCGCAGCACCTCCACAGCGCAGTAGAAGCTGTCCACGTCGCAGTGAATCAGCACCCGGCCGCTGGCGCTGTCATACTGCCGGCCGTATCCTGTCATCCACACACAGCATGCAGTCCCAGATCGCGCAGCACTCTCCGGAATGCATAGTCTGGTCTTCCGCGCCCTCACTCCCCCCCCTCATCCGCAAGCGGAGGAGGAGCCCTCCGGCAGCAGCATCACGCAAAGCGCAGGCCCTATCCACTGTTAGGGGGACACGCAGGACGAAGCGGCACACTTCCAGCTCGGGACGAAGGTGTGGGCATGCCTTGTTTGGCGGTGATGGAGGCGCACGGTGTGACGCCGTCATTAAAGAGGCGTGGCGCCGGTTGCTCCAGCGATGCCGGCGAGTAGGGATCCGTCGGACCTCTGATTGGAGGATGAGCACCTGCCGAGGTGAACTGCTCGCTTGCCGCAGCCACCTCTTGACCATGGGCAGCCAGCGGCCTCGGGTTCAACCCGCGCGGGAGGCGTGCGCCGCACTCCACCTCCTCGAGATCCCTCAGAGTTGCATCCTACGCCGCACCATGTCACAATCTCATGAGCGTCACGGTCTCTCCGCTGTGTGATGAGCGTCACGGTCTCTCCGCTATGT
>LGRX02018628.1:0-17521 GCA_001247695.2 Cymbomonas tetramitiformis | reverse complement strand
CCCCCCCCCCAAAACGCTGGCTGCTTCCTTAACGTCGAGTTTCCTTAAAGGTGAGCGATTACTGTACTCGTCGATGGTGTCGGGCACCCGCTCCTCGGCGACAGCGAAGGAGAACGCGGAGGCGGTGTCTTAGAGATCCGGTTTGCCGTCTGCAATGCAGCAGACGGCGTCGAAACGGGCGGCGTCGTCGTCGTCCACGGCGTTCTGGAACATCACGGCGAGCATGTCGTTCTCGCTGTCCGCAATGCTGAAACCGTGCGCCCCAACATGTCCGCGTGGCCCGCCGTTCGGGCAGTCCCGATGCCAATGCTTCTCCGCCGTAGCGGAGCATGCCGGGTGCCGGCACAACGGGACGAACGTACCGGTGGGCTTGTGGAAAGCCACCTTACCCGAAGACTTCCCACGGAAGTTCTGCGGGAAGTTGCCGTGCTCGGGAAGGGGCTTCGCTGCGAAGCGGACGCCGTCACCATGTCCACCGCGTCCGATGGCGTTCTTCTTGTCGTTGCGGGGCGTGTAGCCCTTCGTGTCGTCGAGACGGTTGTTGAGGGCCTTGATCTCCTTCTTCATGTCGTAGAGCTGGTCGCGGAGCTCGCTGAAGACGGTCTTGTAATCCTCGTCGTCGCTCTGCCCAGTCAGGGTGAGGGCGGAGAACGGTGCGCGTAGCAGGCGGGACGTGCGAATCCGTCCCGTGCTGTGCGTGGCACTCACGGGTCCATTGCCGAATGGTGGCAAGGGACTCCGCCGCACGTTGGTCGTGCAACAGGAGGCGGTTGACAACCGGAGCATAGAAGACCGGGTCGAGGGACTTGATGAAGAGGGACTTGACCTCCATGTCGTCGAGTGTGCTCTTCCGTCGGGCGGACCGGAGAGCGGCGTTGAAGGCGGCGATTGCTCGCGACGGGTCGAACTGGTTGATCTTGATGGCCAGAAGGTCCGCGGTGCCCTGGAAGGGCCCGCCGGAATCCAGAAGCATCCTGGCGATCTCCAGCAACACCCGTTTCCCATCGAACGGGTGCGCCTCCGCCGAAGACTCCATCCAGTCTGCCGCGGGTGACACCGGAGCAACGATAAATTCCAGTGTCGAAAATAAAAGCTTGTTCGCCTCAGCGCGCACGGGCAGGGTGGCATCCTCCAGGTCGAACAAAGAGGAAAACGCGGACTCCTCAGTGACGAAAATGTCCCGCAATGCCAGTACCAGACGGGCGAAAAGAGAGCTGACGTTTGATTCCGTACCATCAAAACGTCCATGTTTGTCGTCGTACACCTTCTTGATGACGAGCTTGGCGGCACGCTCGTCGAAGTACTCCTTCGCCAGACGTTTGACCGCGTCGAGGAACAGTGCCCCCGCCGATTGGGCAGCCGGTGCGGCCGCAACCGTAGGAGTGGCCGGTGTGGTTGCATGCCTGGCTGCGGCATCGTCGAAAATGGTAACTAGCGAGCGGCATGCGGCCGCAGTGTGTGATCTTGTAGAGGTACCCATGATGAAATGACTGCAGAGATAGGGTGAGGGGAATAATGCCAGGCGAGGTCAACGGCGTGGGCGACGGCTTGCGAGTTGCGGCGGGTCGTCGAGGATAAATCGGGGAAACAGCAAATTGCACGCGGTCGTGTGGGACGAAAGGACGTGATCAATGTCGGACGGTGTGCAAGCGACCAGAAACAACAAAATCCAGCCCAACGATACTGCACGAAATCAAGTTGCCGTAATGCGCACCCCACTCATGTCCAATCAACCGCGCTGCCGAAACCGAGCCATACCGCCCGTACCGAACACCTCTCTAGCGCGGGTTCCTCACCCCATCTCAAGCGTCGGCGTTTAGCCAATCATGGCCAAAGTCGCAGTGTAAAATTAAGCGTGCGTGGTACCAAACCTGCTGAATATATCAGCTTGACTGTATATTCGAAGTGTGGAAATCAGAATCGATAAAAGAGAATACTCAGTCTTCCCGTTATATGTTCGGGGTCTAGGGTTCCGGGACCGGTGACAGTCATACACCCTAACTATAGGAATGACAGTCGGGGCGTCACTTCCAGCAAAAACTGCTATGCTGCCTTTGCCAGACCGTGGTTTGTCATTCGGATCTTATGGCCAATAATTCCGCAGCTACCGGAATACTGAGGTAGACGGAGTTGTGATCCTAAGTTGTGTTTGACATACATAACTAAACGAAATCACATTAGTACGTTGTCGAATCCACCCTATGAAATGTTCGTCAATGCGCGCGTACCGGACCAAAAAAAGGAGTTTGGCAGTCGAGTGAGGATTTTAAGTGGACTTATAAAGACCCTCCGATATCTCGTAAGCAGGGCCATCTCCGTTTGCATTAAAACAAACCTTATTAAAAAAAGGTTCTCCATGATTCTGCCTGTGAACCTCCATAGTAGCTCTTGGAGGGGAGGAAGGGGTGGATGCACTATATAAGGCCGTGGAAACAGGACCCAATGGGTCAAATGTCGATCGGCAAGCGCAATATCTATCCGTAACGTAAACCTCGGAAGATACCCTGGGCGTCACTCTGAAATACGAAACGCAAATCAAGGGGGGCTACATCCTAAGAACTGTAAGGCTTTATGCCTAAGGTGAGGGTTTAAAGTGGACTCAGTTCCCCCCGATATCCTAAAACACCTTGAGGGACGCCTCATCGGTGTAAGAAGACTGGCCAGCTCAACAACAAAGACATCAAAGACATATACAAAAGGTATGCACCCTATATTGTGAGGTCACACCACTTCTAAGAGGGGAGATCTGTCAGGGATATGACCGATGACACATGTGGCATACATGTCATATCGGTCATACCTGTCATACATGTGATACTATGTCATGCCATTTCATGTCATATGTCAGGGTTATGACCGATGACATATGTGTCATACATGTCATACGTGTCATACATGTCATACATGTCATACCATGTCATGTCATGTCATGTCATGTCATATATAATTATGACAGTCGACAGTATGGTCGATCATGACTGTACAGGTCGAGTCGCGTCATATATTTATGACAGTCGTCAGTACGGTCGACGATGACTGTACATGTCGCCAGATGATTATGTCATATCATCAGGCATCCCTGCCATCGAGAGTTCGTATGATTGAACTCGAAGATGACAAAGCAAAGATACATCTTGTCGATTCTTCAAGAACCATCTTTCGCTTTAGCATGCACGGAACATGCATGCGCAGCATGAACGAACTAGTCGTTTACACAATGCTGGTCGTTCAACCTACGTCTCGGGTTCACAACCCAATGGCGGTACCATCTAAGATGATGGGAGACGTAGGTACTTAAGTGAGGAAGCGTTGTGCTTCAGCAGCTCTGGATTCAGAAACTGCACTCACAACCCGCTATATTGTTCACTTGTGTATGCTGTTCAACTGCACAGTGATTATTGATAATATTGAATATTATAACAGGGCTCGCATAGCTCAGCCCTTATCAGTGGTATTCTGCCGTCAAGGCGAAGAACGAGAACAAGTGTGTGCAGCAGGCTTGATATATATATCGTATATAGATTTGTATACAGCGCGACATAGTTCGCATATACATATACTTCGAATATCTGCACAATACGACAGCTTTCGCTGCAATATCGTCAGCGAACGGCGGAGTGTGCAACAATATCATCAGTGAATAAATTGCGAAAAGGTGTGCGCACGAGTGTACGAATCGTACATGTATGCTGTCAAATATCGCAGGGTTCGGTACGATATGCGAGAATCAAGCGCGCAAACGAAAAATAAACGTCAGTGTGTATGATTCGCATCAAGCGCGACAGGGACGCACGAAATTTCGTTATCAGCGACATTCGCATTCATACTATGCGACAAAGATCAGCGACAGCAACATTCGTAAATGTTCCGCGCGAACCGTACAGTGCGACACAGATGTGCTGAGATCATATTTCATACCGCGCGACGCACGTGCGATGATTATACTTTGTACAGTGCGACGCATGATTTACTTGATGTGCGACGCATGATGTGTGATGCATCAGTATGCAGCGCGACATACATATGAATCACTCGCAGACATAGTGTGCGATCTCGATGTTCATACAATACTGCGCAGATGGACGCACAATATTGCGCAGATGGACGCATGATGCGGCGCAGATGGAAGCATGACAAAATAATACTGCGCAGTAATAATGTGTGCTATACCAATCATCAGTATACACACATATGCTGTGCAAAAATAGTGTGCAATGTCATCATCATTTCACACACATACTGTGGTATACACCATGCATCACTATACCATATTATTGTTATTATTATAACAACATGCTGTGATTGACAGTGAGTAACAAAAGTTATCACACTTATACCACTTATCACAAGTCATTATCACTATCACATACTGCAACTTGCTATACATACTGTAACTTGTGCACCCAATTACACTGTGATGATAATCATTCAGATCACATAAACTTAGCATACATACATACATGCATACCAGCCTGATCACGATAACGGCTTGGCATACAATATGCATATACCAACAGTGCAACATAGATGTATATGCAGAGGATTAAAAAGTAAGGGCTTATCTGTAAACCATCGTGTAGTTCTGTTGATCGATTCGATGGCGATATGTCCGCGCCTAACCGACCATGGGCTTGTACCCCATGGAACCGGGGGTTTATCCAGCAATACACCTATATCACACTGCAACATGCATATCTCATATACATGCTAGATCTTGCAAGTATAGGTTATATTGAAAATCCAAATGGTGTAAGGTGCCAGTCTTGGTCATAAAGACAGGAATTAGCTCAGTTATTCCTGACGGAGGATTTGGGATGGAATAACTGTTCTCCTGTTGATCAAGATGGAATACACACCGGAGCCACTTGTGAAAATATACCATTCAACTCATCATCCACTATGATGAGATGTACATGATTACAACAGTATACTAACTATATTGATATGCATCATACTTGCTATATGCTGTCCAGTGGTATACAGACTAACTTGTATGATTAATCTATATCAATTTACTTAAGTGTACTCAATCAGTAAGTACATGCACAATATTAAGTCACTGACACTACTATGTAAGTTGACAACACACTGACTTGAAAGTGTAGTGGTCAAATATCATATTAACACATAATACATAGTACCATCCAGCTAACACATGTGCGAGCTGGATGTCAAGTGATGGCGATAGATATGGGACAGGATCAAACAACATGCTGAAGGGCTGGATGGAGAATATCTCCAGACCCGAAGGCAGTATCAGTGCTCAATATGCAGCTGGTAACTGCTGAGCACTGCCCATGCCATATTTACTATCGCTGGAGCAACATCAAAATCTACATTGCATTATGACAGTTGATGCAGAACTGATCACTCACATGCATGTACCAACTCAGATCAGCAACCATAAATGAACTGACAAAGGTTTTGGACATACACACACAAACATGGTGTTGTGTAAATACTGCTTAGATTATATCTAGCAGTGTCCAGATGTATTTGAACACAGAGATATCACTTGATATACTCGTTGTGTACATTCAAATATATCTCAGGATCTGACACAACTGTGAATCCATTTGCAGTTGATTTATCTTTATATCACCAGAGAGTGCAATTGCCTCCATGGGTTTCAATCAGAAAAACCCATATTTCATGTTCACCATACATGTTGAATTTTTGATATATTCACTATTGTGCCATGAAAATTATCATGTGCAAACGTGAAGAATGTTGCAGCATTTGTTTAGCTTGCAACTCACACACACACTGAGATATGATATATATATATATATATACGGCTGAAAAAGCTATAAAATAGGTGAAAATGCTCCACGCATGATTTCAAAACGAAAAATGTGTGCCCATTTTATATGAAATTATGATTTTATACCTATTAAGGTATCAGGAAATCATAATGACACATGTCATATCTCGTGTATCACCCTAGATATTAGGTGTTGAATATATAGGGGTGCACCATTCGCTGTATCGATAAATCTCTCAAAATGCTGTGCGTGAAACACATTTTGAAAAATTCGGATTGATTTTTTTTGCTGAAATGAATCTTTATATATCAAATAACATTCCCTGATTTATGCAGCATGTGTAACGCCCTGTAACAACCCTAAAATTAAATGTGTGTGACAGGGGGTGTAACGTACCTCCTGAAAACCACCTTACGTTCATGTAAATATTAAATGCAGTTTTGCTTAAAAATCTTTGCAAAAACATTATACTGCTTATTTTTTACATGTATTAGGGTTACTGATATCATGTAACACCCTAATCACTATATTGGGTAATAGGGCCACTGTAACCATACATGCCCTAAAATGCCACATTTATTTCGAAAAACTTCGTTTTTTGGCATTGTTATATCATGCTGAATCAGCACAGACATGATAATGCTACGGGCAACAACCCAAGAACTGTTGGGCAACAACCCTAAAACTGTAAGCTATAAGCTATAAGCTATAAGCTATAAGCTATATGCTATGGAATATATAAGCAGCTGACTGCCTATGAGTTTACACTTCCTCAAGGGGGGAAGAAGGTGGATAGGATTACACATATATCCATTTTATATTCCGATCTGGTAATTTCTGATGGATTGCTTTTGATAAAATCACTGCATCCACAAATAACGTTGAAATCTGTACAACGTTGAATCCACCATCACTAATAAAGTGTAAACTCGGATGGGAAATTATATCCCAATAACTATAAGTTGACTTTTGCTCAGCATTTACATTCTCGAGTAAGTTTGAAATGCTGAACTATATACATAACATACAACCTGATACCATGCTTAATTGCGTTTCCTGGATCAGAAGATGATAGTTATATAATATATATATGTATGTATATGTCCCACCTGATACACTTTGGCACTATAGCCGTACATAAGAGTGGGAAGGACAAGTGCATCGTTGTAATACTGGATGATATAGTCCCAGTGCAGAAGCAAGGCAGAATGTGGCACCAGAATAACAGCTGATAACTGTTGGGAGACCACCATTTAAGACCTTCTAAGCGTAACTCCGTTGTCCTCAGATGCAAGTGAATTGTTCATAATATATTGACATCACATAAAAGCATTCAAATAAAAACCCTATATATTCATATGAGTTGTCATTATCACAAATGACATGGGTTTCGAATCATCGAAATGAGTATAACTCCGATGAATTCATTAGTACAGAATAAGCTGTTGAGATTATTCTCCGGCTGGATTGCAATCATTCACAATCCCTGTACATTCCGGTGACAAAATATTGCACTGGACTGATCACCACATTGGTATAATCTGTGATATAAAAGTCACCAGAGAAAGCATTGCAATCAGCACAATGCTGTCTATACTCACAATGATGGGTAACATATATTCTCAGATGTAATAAATGGAGGCACAATGTGGCCTACGTTAAAATCGCGTATGCTCGGGCACTGTATTGTGACTTGCGCTAAGATCGTGTATGCATGGACACAACATGACTCATGCCAATGACGTGGACATATTTCATGCCACGACATTACATCTGAAATTAATAAATCACTCAGAGAGAAGGTGTTGACATCAGAACCATTATACATATAGTCATGAGGATTTTAAAGAAGACATAGTCTCTCCGATATTGACAAACATGGTACATATATATATATATCCATGCTCTCTGATCATATATTTGATATCCCACAGCATACGATGATGGTAATAGCAAACCACTTCGCCGCTGAAGGGTAGTGTTATATATATACACCACATGCTTGGGCATTATATGACCCACGCTGATGACGTGGATTCGGGCTGCATCCCAATAACTGCAATGTACCTTTGGTGCAATGGGCTGCAACCCGAGAACTGCTATCCAGCTTCATAGAAAGCTTCCACGTCATCACATAGAGGTCGGACCTCTGTTGTATTTGAACGGCGCTTGACAACCGCCTAGCAATACACTTCCTTGAGGGGGGAAGAAGGTAAGCTAGAAATACAACTAAAAACCAAATAAATAATAAAGACAAATAATAAAACAAGTAAGTTGCATCATTGTTTTTGTTTTGGTAAGCCTGACTGTATACAGTCAAACCATACAGAACTCCATTAAGTTGACACATACATCAGCCATGACATACATATGAGCTTGATTTTGAAGACCCAGACATTGTATACATTCAGTCTAGCATGTATCCAGACTAGAATTGTATATTGACACGGTGCAAGCACTATAGCCTCTGCCACCAATGATCATTGAAAAGGGCAACCATTCTGATATTTCATACATATCATCTGATTGTATCATTAAAGGTGTCAAGAGTACTCAATGCAATATGCAGGCCACGGTCTGAGTACAACACCGAGATAGGTCAAATCCACTGAGCTGACCAATGCAGCATAAATGCTAGTTGCCCTGAAGGCTATACAATAAGCCTATTGCCCTTATGTGTTGATATGTATCCGTGTATTGGCATCTCTTTGAGGTAATTATGCCTACTGAATGAGCCATACCAACCATCTTGTCTTCATTGATCATTACATATCTGATCATATCGCCATTGAGCAAAGCCTATTCTGTGAGATTATTTATCACGAGGCATTTCATTAGTGCACAATAAACAATTGAAGTGCAACAAAGATCATCAGCTCTACATCATACCAAAAGGTTGAGTTGTTGTCAATTGAATTTTTTAGACACCATTTCTCAAAGGTCTATTCATCATGAAAGACAGAGTCTGTGCAATCATGGCTATTCAGCCTCCGACATAGCTGACATAGCTATTTAGCTTATGACCCAACCGTTCTTAAGCAGCCTCCACGCTATATGGCTGAAAAACGGCAAGCAATCTCTTCGGTTATTCTTGGGCATAGAGCGATCAAGCACAGCTAATCTAAGATGTTTATCCCAACATTGTCCAAGAGTTACTCATGTTTTCCATGTGTCAAGAAAACAGCCAAAATACCACCCTATGATGGGAGTCATCTCCTTCAGCGAGGGGAATGGTTATGCTGTAAAATTGACCAGTCTGATCACCATAAGTGACATATTTGAAAAATCCGATTGAAACTTGTAAGATAAGGTATTGCACCTAAAGAATAAAGGTTTCATCCTCTGAAATAGGAAAGGAGTTTTTCATTGACTCTAATTCCTGAATCCAGAATCATATAGAAAATATATTCTATCCTGTACATATACAAGTACATTAGATTCAGATTCTGAACATTCAAATGGACTTGAATGCACTCGGGTTTGTACTGAGTTGCAATTGTCCAAAGTTTTCACTCTGACATCATTGCTTATTGTGGAATAGCATACAATGGTATAAACCATCCACATATAGATTGACACCATATTTGTAATTTCATAACATTTTGGCACATAAGACAAGCATGCTTCATTAAGAAATGAAAACTCTTTGAAAGTTCATTCTGGAATGTTTAAGAATTTGTTGCCTCATCCATTAGGCCACGAAGTTTTGGGAAAAGCCAGACCACCGCAATCTACAGCTGGTTTCCAAGCGCAGTTCATCCTCATTCTGGAAAGTGACAGAAATTTTATAGTCATCAACAAGTCACAATTCTAACGGATTGAAATGACACATCCATCATTCATACTTCTTTATCATAACAAGTCTCTGAATAATGTTTGCCCAAAAATAAATGGGCACCATTGAGATAAGTGATCATCACATATCACTAGGCAATGCCATGTCATACCTTATGAATAGAACATGGTTGTCCATTTCAGCCATCCATCAACTACGAAAATGCAACTCGTAGTAAGTTGTCATTACGGACACTTCTTTAATGGAGAGTCAACCATTAGCTTCGATACCAAAGTTAACTTCGATACCATCACTGATTTCTTTGTTCATCATGACAATCATTTTCCAGAACCATTGTCTAAGTTGGGTACACTATAGTGATCCTGAACTGACAAATATATGTGAACTGAAAACCAACAACTGCATTTGACATCATCTGGCATTTGCCACATTTAAAATCGACAGGCATATCGCCAATATGACGTAGAAAGAATCAATGTTCAGATTGACATTGTTACCTCTAAAGCATTCGATGAGTAATCTCAGTCTGATTCTCTATCAAATCATTTTTCACATAACACAATGATTAAATAACATCCTCCATCACCATCTGATTGGTTTGATACACCTCTTTTTGCGAGGGGAGGAAGGTATAGATTCATTCATTTTCATACAGCTGCCACAAATTGATTTACATCATTGTGATTTTGCTTGGAAAATTAAAAAATCTTATAAAAAGTTCCAACATCTGTATGTAGCAGCCATAAAGTTGATAACACGGTACATCATGCCGATTGAAACATCAAATGAAGTCTTATTTGACTTATTGACACATAAAGTTCATTATGAAGAAATCATAGATGCATATTTCTCCGGCTCTATCATATTATATGAAGGGCACTGACATAGGAGAACGATGGTTTTTCAAATGCGAATAAGCTATATTGTAAGCTTACGACCATCACTTTGACGTCAACAGCCTGAGATGCTGATTGTCGAAATTCAAGAGTTGAAGGATTCGATGATTCAACCTTGATACATGTGTTTTGATTGATAAATTGTTGATCCATGGTTTCTCCCCAAATCTAGAGAAGCTGGCACACAAGTTGTTGCCAATGTCTTTAGGAAAGCATCTGATCAAAGGATTGCCAGTTGTGCCACCAGGCATCGAATTCCATAAACAGCAAAGCCGAGTGAGTAAATCCGTCACTCTAGCTTTTTGCCCGACATTCCTTCCAGGTTCATGATAAGAAACAATTCATCAAAGTCATATACCAATGCATAAGTCATGCATAGTTACACAGTTTATATCCGAATGCCATTCCATCAAGGTTAAGCATCTTGACAATAACTCTGGCCAACTAAAAGCCTTCCTGTCTTCGGATATCTTAAGCATTTTCATTTCCAGCTCCATTATGGACTAGGAAGCATCATGACTGTGCCTCGCCAGGACACTAATCCTCAAAGCCGCACACTTGAGGCGAGCCTTATGAGACAGTGACCTTTGGCTTGTGGGGCGTCAACCCCTTACCAAATCCTGAACACTTGTTAACACCTGGATAAATTTATCATGATGCAACTTAAGTGGGATTATAAGTTCCACATAATCATATTGTCGACGTATGCTGAAGGCATAACTGCCGCATATGGTTACAATAGGTCGCAGCTTCTATAACATTGTGGCTTCTGAGTCAAAAGCTGATAGCCGATGACTTTTGCCAATAATTGCCGACCAAATAAAAATCAAGCCATGGAAACATGTACCCAAGAGGTTTTCGTCCATCGGTCACATATATATATCAGGGCTGCATCCCAAGAACTGCAGGGCTGCATCCCAAAGACTGCGATGCACCTTCGGTGCAATGGGCTGCAACCCGAGAACTGCAGGGTTATATCCCTAACATTTTTTACCCTGCATCAAATTGATATGACAGGAGCAGGAATTGATCCTTCCTTGCTAAAGGTGTAGTGAGCCTTGTTCAAAATCATACCCTTGCACAGATACGCACACATGCGAGATATCATATCTGTGGATAAATAAAAACTGCTAAATGCTACCTTTGCCAAAACCGTGGTTTGTCATCGGATTCTTGGCCAGTCATCCGAAGCTACCGGAGACATCGACTGAGGTAGACGGAGTTGTGATCCTAAGTTGTGCTTGACAAACATAACTAAATAAAATTCACATTAGTACGTGGCGAATCCATTCTCACTCATCGCGATAGATGTTCGTCAAAGCGTGCGTACTGGACAAAAACATTGAGGAGTTGAGCAGACCGGTTAAGGATTATAAGTCCAATTCCGTTAAGCAGGGCCGCTCCGTTTGCATTAAAACAAGCCCCTTTGTTCGTTTATTATCGAAATCGGGCTCCCCATTACCGCCTAGGATCCTCCAAAGTAGCTTAAGGAGGGGAGGAAGAGTTGGGTGCACTATATCAGGCCGAGAATCGTTCGATTATAAATTGTTAAATCGTGGGATCATCGATCGCGCAAAGCGACGACGGCTAGCGCAAATAATCCGTAACGTAGACTTCGGATGCTTTGAATCGTCTAGCACATACATGATAACGTGTGGATCAATCAGTAATCCAGCGTAGGATTGTATCGCGAAAACGCTCTTCATTGAACCTTGGAACGTCACTCAACGATACGATTTCCGGAAAGGTGGGCTACATCCTAAGAACTGTAAGGTGAGGGACTAAAGTGGACTCAGTTCCCCCCAATAACCTAAAAACACCATGAGGGACGCCTCAAATCGGTGTAAGAAGACTGGTACCAGCAAGAAGCGACAACAACAAAGACATCAAAGACATATACAAAGGTATGCCCGTTGTGAGGTCACAACTCTCTTAAGAGGGGAGATCTGTCAGGGTTATGACCGATGACATATGTGTCATACATGTCATACGTGTCATACCTGTCATACATGTCATACCATGTCATGTCATGTCATATATTATTATGACAGTCGGTCATGTCATATATATTATGACAGTCGACAGTATGGTCGATCATGACTGTACAGGTCGAGTCGCGTCATACATTTATGACAGTCGTCAGTACGGTCGACGATGACTGTACATGTCGCCAGATGATTATGTCATATCATCAGGCATCCCTGTCATCGAGAGTTCGTATGATTGAACTCGAAGATGACAAAGCAAAGATACATCTTGTCGATTCTTCAAGAACCATCTTTCGCTTTAGCATGCACGGAACATGCATGCGCAGCATGAACGAACTAGTCGTTTACACAATGCTGGTCGTTCAACCTACGTCTCGGGTTCACAACCCAATGGCGGTACCATCTAAGATGATGGGAGACGTAGGTACTTAAGTGAGGAAGCGTTGTGCTTCAGCAGCTCTGGATTCAGAAACTGCACTCACAACCCGCTATATTGTTCACTTGTGTATGCTGTTCAACTGCACAGTGATTATTGATAATATTGAATATTATAACAGGGCTCGCATAGCTCAGCCCTTATCATCATATGTCATAATGACATACAGTCGTCGAGTATTGTCAGTACGGTCGACTATGACATGTACAATCATAATGTCTGTCATCCACTTAAGGTGAGTGGCATCTGTCATCGAGAGGCCAGGTATTGGCATCGAGATGGCGAAGCAAGACAAGTCTTGAAGAACCGAAGTGTTCTGAGAAGACGCGTCTTCGCTTCAAGCATGAAATGAACAGCATGCGAGCATCAAAGGCTATATCGAAATCTACCCCAATTTGACTTTTTCATTGTTGGAAATTGAAACCCAAACTCCTTATCTTGCAGATTTTACAGCCGCAGCTGCATGGCTTCTTTGCGGCAGCGTGCGCGCATGGGCGCGCCGTGAGATCGGCGCTTGAACTCCTTCGAAGGCAACAATTTACCGTTGGTTGCAGTCTGGTGGTGCTTGTGCACCAAGCACCAACATCGACACCAACGTTTGCAACAACATCGACAACGAGAGCTCTGACTGTGACGACTCCGACTCTCCGCGTTTTTCACCGTTTACACCTACATCTTGTGCGCCCCCTGGTTGCCATCTGGTGGTGGCTGGTGGTGCCGCCGCACCCCCCCACCTTGCCCTAACGTTGGTTTTGCCTTGGGGTTGGAGAATTGCGCGCTGTCTCGCCGCATTTTTCACACTCGCCCCCCTTGCAACGGCACACTTGCTCTGGTGGTGCCCGGCCGTTTTTGGCTTTGGCATCGCACAGGCATTGGTTGAACGTTGACTACTTGGCGCTCGACACCTTTCACCATCGGGAATGACGCCGCCACCGCCTAAAACCTGCCCGAACCCTAACTGGCACATCGTGATTAGAAATGTAGAGTGTTAATGTCCTTCGCTGCTCCTAGCTGGGTTGGTGTAGCCCCTAGACTAACTCTGACATTTCTTCCTAGCCGCCTGCCCGGATGTACCGGCTGGCCCTGCAGTGCACCTCCCTCCTTCGGGGTGAGGTGGTGTCATGGGAGTGCCAACTTTCTCCCCCCATAAGGGGGGAACAGTGGTGCCCCCTGTGTCACCCCTCGCCTGGTAGGATGTCACTTGCAGTGCCTGCCTGTTTGCTCCGCGAGTGTGTCACGGTCCTGCCAGCTTAAGTCCGACCATCTTTATTGTTATATCCGACTTTAGCCGAGAACCGAACCGAAACCCTACCGCGCTGCATTTCATTTTCAGTGACAAGCATATATATCAATAATATCTGCTTTCACATCACTTTCACATCATTTTCATCCCATTGGGGTCCACCCCCTCTTAAACCGCATCAACTTAGCTTGCAGTCGCGACTGCAAACGAAGCGATGCGGTTGCGTATGGGGTCGTTCAAAGGCTCAAAAAAAATGTATTCGCCTTGTGAATACATGCATACTTCTCACGAACGTTAATTTTTTTTTGTACTTCTTGTAATGTGATTAAAACGGCAAGGGGGTGTGCCTG
Organism: Cymbomonas tetramitiformis; assembly: GCA_001247695.2. Lineage (NCBI taxonomy): Eukaryota > Viridiplantae > Chlorophyta > Pyramimonadophyceae > Pyramimonadales > Pyramimonadaceae > Cymbomonas > Cymbomonas tetramitiformis. Next base: position 3,047 of record LGRX02018628.1, on the reverse strand, counting down.
CAGTAGCGCAGCAAAGTTGGGGCGGGCAAGCGATAACCTATATTTCCAACCTCTGCTCCTTATGATTTGGAACCGGACCAAATTACCTTACCTTACTTACCTTACCTTACCTTACTTAATCAGCAAAGCGCGAATCCCAACGGGCGACACAGACGAACTTCCGATCTCACGATCGCCAGACGCTAACGATGACAGTGCCACAACAGTCGCGTACATTTATCGCGACGCCACCCTCGCGTTATGGCATGGCATGTTGGGATGCAAAAAGCGAAGCACTGTCGCGCACATGATCCTACGGTCAGATGGCCTAGTGGAGATCTCTTTTTGAGATCGATCCGCCTAGTACTTAATAACTTACGAACGGCACTGTGACAATCTGCCCGAGCCTCAGGGCAGAACGCGGACGTGGAGGTGTAGGTGCAGACCGCAGTCGTGGCGGGGCGGACCGCGGACGTGGAGGCCAGATTGCGCTGACTCTGCGGAAGACCTTCGTCAATAATGTCCGGTTCTGTCGAAGTAGGGAAGTGTCACTGTGACTGTCATTGGTAGCCGGGGGCCGATTTGGGCCGTCCGGGATAATAAAAATATTACTGTATTCACTGTGACTGTCACAGTAGGCCCATCATGCATCAACGCAAGCTCGCCGAGCAGAGATCTCGCCTTTTTCGTTTCTAATGAGAAGTTCATGGTTTAGTGGCTACTTTGAAACCGTGGTATCGCGAAACCATGGTTTACAAATCGTGGTTTCGCGAAACCACGCTTTTCGCGATATTCCCCCGAATATTCCGCCTGGTGGCGCCTGGGTGGCGGGGGATATGCTGATCGCGTGTCACGTTCCCCCAAACCATGGTTTCGCGAAACTACGGTTTGAAAAGCGTGGTTTCGCGAAACCACGCTTTGGAAACTGTGGTTTCGGGATACCACGGTTTGGAAACTGTGGTTTCGCGATACCATGCCATCACGATGTCAGCAAATGTCGAATTGATATCTGAATTCGACATTCGGTCATCAGATTTCAGATTTCAGATTTCGTTCATCAGCTCGGGGCGTTCGAGTCGATCTTCAGATTTCCTAAATTCGATTTTCACATTATGCATCTGGATGACGATGGCTGACGTTCCCCCAAACCGTGGTCTCGCGAAACCACGGTTCAGAATTGTCTTACGTGATGGGACACGTCGGCAGACAGGCTGTCGCGGACGTGTACACAATATTCCTTTCCAAAACCATGGTTTTGGAGAAAACCATGAAAACCGAAACTGTGGTTTCGCGAAACCACAGTTTCGCGAAACCACGGTTTGGAGCAGAGGGAGGGAGGCGTCTCGATGAATGCGCGGATATCGAGTGCCTCGCGCGGAAATACAGCTTAACAGTGTGAGGAATACAGCTCCTGAACACAGCTCCTGAACAGGCATTATGAACGCACATGAACAGACATCACGCACGAACTGTAACAATGAGCGAAAAGAACTAGGGGATATCAGGTGTAGTCGATCAAAACATTTGTTCTTCCAATTCCAAACATCATATATGTACAAAGCATGCGTACTAAGCAGTTCCACCTGCGTCGCAGCTCCAACGAGAAGCCGAATCGAACAACATTCACGATAGACTGCGCTCAATGAAGTGTTGATTGTTCCTCAAGGAACCAAATGTGAATTTGCCTCCGGACGGTATCGAAAGTTTTGCCTGCAACAATTTCTCAATATCTGCGTATTCGGACGGAAACTCGACTGCATCTTGCCCAGCCTGCGCGCACCGAGCCAGTTCGCAAGGATCTTTATATGCTCTGTCGCCGAGCATTAGCCGAAAGCGCAGGCAACGGAACGTTTGCGGTGCGTCAGCGCAAATCCGAACTGCGACATTCTTCAGCCGTGGGCGTATTCAGACGGAAACTCGACTGCATCTTTCCCAGCCTGCGCGCACCGAGCCAGTTCGCAAGGATCTTTATATGCTCTGTCGCCGATCATTAGCCGAAAGCGCAGGCAACGGAACGTTTGCGGTGCGTCGGCGCAAATTCGAACTGCAACATTCTTCGGCCGTGGGCGTATTCAGACGGAAACTCGACTGCATCTTTCCCAGCCTGCGCGCACCGAGCGAGTTCGCAAGGATCTATATACAGTATGCTCTGTCGCCGAGCATTAGCCGAAAGCGCAGGCAACGGAACGTTTTTTGCAGTGCGTCAGCGCAAATTCGGACTGAAACATTCTTCAGCCGTGGGCGTATTCAGACGGAAACACGATTTGCATCTGCGCGCACCGAGCCAGTTCTCATTTATGCTGTCGTACACATCAGCCGAAAGTGCAGGCAACGGAACGTTGCAGTGCGTTAAAGTAGTGTTGGTTTGTGCTCATTTCTCTACCCGCGGCGCTGTCACGATAGAAATGCCAGCTCGTCCAGCATGCATGAGCATACCGAGTTTTACATATTGTACCTCAATGCCCTGTCTTTTCAGAAAGGGGGTATCAAACTCCTTGACGCACATTCAACTTCCCAAAAAAGTCAAGCAAGCACTTTCATTTGGTTTGCTGGCAGTGCTGTCCGATGCGCACCGAGCTGGGAAGCCAACTTTTTGCTGAAGAAGCAGCAACCTACTCCACCTCTAGTCTAGGAAAAATGGACATGTGCTGCAAATTTTAACATAGTCCAAAAGATAAAGAGGCCTTTACATTGACATAAGGTCAGTACCCAAGGTGGAAAAATATTAAAGTAATACCCCAGATTCGAACTGGGACCTCCAAGCTAAGTCTTGGTGCTCTGCCATTGAGCTAGTATCACGCATTCACATTTGTTATGGATGTGTCTTATGCAGGTGAGAGTGCTTTGAATCTAAATGACGGCTGGTTAATGAACGCGATGTAGTAGTGCCTCTGGCTGATTTGAGGCAGCCGTTGGCCGAGCATCTGCTGCCCTCCCCGTGCGCTTTGCTGAACACAGTGCGACAACAGCTGGTGCGTGCATGTTGTTGGGATGCCGTGCAAGGATGCGTGATGCAAGGAGCATGTGCTGTGCTCGGGAATTTAGCAGTGCCGCTGAGTCTCGGGCGC
>LGRX02018627.1:0-36117 GCA_001247695.2 Cymbomonas tetramitiformis | reverse complement strand
CTCAGGACTCCCTGCGCATGGCCGTCCGAGGGTGGCAGGCACCTGTTCATCGAGCATGAACTTGACCTGCCCTAGGTGCTCCTCGTTCTGCTGGAGGCCCGGGTCCATTCCACCCTGGTGCGCCTGGCGCTCGCGTACCGCCTGGAGCTGCTGGCTCCACTCGCTCTTGGCCTGCTCCACGTCGCTCTGCATCTGGCGCAGGGCGTCCTTCTGCTGGTTCAGGAACGCATTCGCCTTCTGCACCAGGGCGCACTCCGCCTTCGCCCGCTGCACCGCCGCCTGCGCGAGGCGCACCATCAAGGGTCCGCTCAAGCCAGGGCCGGTCCCGCAAGCCACCACTTCCAGGGGCATCCGCCTCCCTCGGCACGTGCGTCCGCCAGGCCGGGAGGCCAGGACCGCACCTGCACGTCCACGGAGGGGGCGGCGCCTCTGTGCCCCGCGCTATACGGCGCAAAGGACACGCTGTCCTCATCCTGGATCACACTGATCCCTCCAAAGCCCTCCCCGCTCCCGAAGTTCACCATGACATCGCTGTCCTCTCGCCCTAGGCCAAGCTCCGAAGTTTCGTCCGTGCCCTCCGGAAGCTGTACCGGCACGCCCCATCCCACAAAACCGCTGAACTCTTGCTTACCCGCGTGCGGGAGGCCCGAAGCCACCCGAGTTGCCACAAGGCGCGCGTCACGCAGCAGTTGCCACAGGGCTCGCGTCACGCAGCAGTTCTCTCGGTTTCCAGATAGTTGGAGCGAAAGCTCAAGTTCTGCTAGAAGGGGCGCAGGCTCTAGGGCCCTGCAGTGCGCGTCAGTAGCAGGGGGTGATGAAAGAGGTGGGCCAGGGTGTGCATGTCATAATGTCAACTCAACAAGGTGTTGTGGGCAAACCCTGGAGTGGTGGTGTGGAAGCTGGCGCTGCGCCAGGTCCATCAGGGGCTCCCCTCCTCCGCCATGTGTGATGCCACGTGTGCCGGTGTGCCCAGTAAAGCCAACAGGCGCCGGCTGCTGCGCGTCATGGACCTCCGCCACCGCCTGCTCCGACTTGAGCATCGCCACCTCCGCCTTGAGAGCAGCTATGCGGCTCGACCTGCACCGCCAGCATCAACCACCGTTACCGGAGCCTCACCTCAAGAAGGGCCTGGGTCCAGATCTGGGGGTCAGAGGCAGTTGTTGCACAGCCACCGGCGCGAAGGTGAACAGGCCGAAGCGGGAAGGTGTTCGTGGCACACACCCCAAGTCGTTGCCGCCGCCGTTCAGGCTGAAGCTCTCACTCAGGCCTCCGCTAGCAGCTGCGGCCCATGCCTCCTGGATACCGGTGGGCTGCTTGGCGCCCGCAAGCGTGGCCATGAGCCCCATTTGGGGCAGCGAGGTGAGCGAGGTGGAGAGGTTGATCGAGGTCCCGAGCAGCGCGTTGGTGTCCTGCACACCTGGCTGCGCGTTCAGCATCCCCGTCGCATCCAGGCTGTACCTCCCACCGCCCGCCTGCCTCTGCAGTAGCTCCACCTGCTGCTGCAAAGCCTGCCAGAGCCCCCGCCAGAGAAGTGAGGACACGTGAGGCTCGAGAACTGCGTACAAACCGAGCAGTCACAGAGGCGCTCAAGTGGCGCAGCGAGGCTTAGGGGGCCGTGTTCTCCACCAGCGAGCTCTGGAAGATCCGGGGGAAAACCTCCTGAAGTGTGGGCTGAACCCTTGGATCCCAGGTGTAGGTACACAGTGCAGCTGAGTGCGGAGATCACAGATCCATCAGGGGCGCCAGTGGGGCGTCAGCGCCACGTCCTCCAGGCTCAGCCGCGCCTTCACTCCATGCGGGGAGAGCCCAGGCGCTCCGCAGCGGCTGCTCGTCCGCGCGCTGCATTTCTCACGCACGTCTCGGAGGCCCGCAACGCGCGCACCCTGCGGATGCTAGCACGCGAGGTGGATGGTAGGGCTGTGACAGGGGTCGGGTGGGTGGCGTAGGAGGGTGTGCCTTCATCTGTGCCGAGTTTGGGTCGCGCCCGGTGGAGGACGAGGGCTCCTCCATGCGCTTGCGCTCCTCCGCGAGCTTCCTCTCAAGAGACCGCACCTGACGCCACCAGCCCCAGGTGCGACTGCTCATTCACAGCACCACTCTCACACCCGCGCTCCCGCCCCGGCGCCCGCGGCACTGCAAGTCCTTCGCTTAGGCGGTGCACGAGGGCGAGGAGAGGGCCACGAGGGGCGGGTCCCAGGGCACCTTGCTGCGCTGCACCTCCGCGGCCTGCTCCTTCTGCGCCTTGCACAGCAGGGCATCCTTCACGGAGAGCTCCTGTGTGAGCTGGGTGCACCGGGCCTCGGTGGTGTTCAGCTGAAGCTGCATCACCTGAGCGCGGCGCTCAAGGTCGTGCACCGCCTCATGGCGGCTGAGCTCCGATTGCAGCGCGGTGAGCCGCGCGGCCTTCTCGTGTGCGGCCTTCTCCACCCCCTGCTGCCGCGCCGCCGCCTCGGCAGCGGCGAGCCGGCTTTCCAGGTGGCGCACGTCCGGCGGGTAGCGGGCCTCGGCCTCGTGCACCGCGGCGTCCACGCGCTGGCGCTCCGCGGCGGCGTCGCGGCGGGCCTGCTGGAGCTCCGCGCGCAGCGCCGCCGTCTGGGACTGCAGGGACTCCATGCGCTCCTCCGCGTCCGCCGCCGCCTGCTGGGCCTGCGAGCAGGCGGAGGTGATGTCACGCATCTTCGCCTTGTCCTCATTATGCGCCGCCATCATCGCCTCGCACTGCTGGTCCTTGGCCGACGTGTAGGCCTTCGCGCGCGCCGTTGTGCTCTCCATCTCGTCTTCCAGCTGCTCCTTCTCCTGGTGAATCATTTGAATCCCCATCGCGGCCACGTCAGCATGTAACGCACGTCGTCATGACTGTGAATCTGGAATCCACTATCACGCCCGTGCAGTATCAGGGTCTCCGCCTGACACCATGAGATCATGATTCCACGATGCGTCACTCCAGCGCATTCTCATCCTAGGCAGACCTGCACGCGTCAAGGTATCTTCCCTTTCTCCGATCCGGTTCGCAAATGCCCATGTCACGGCCTGATCCCAATTACAACACATAACAGTCGGACCATGTCACGGCCTGATCCCAATTACAACACATAACAGTCGGCCCATGTCACAGGCATCTAGGAACCGGATCGGAGAACAAGTACGGCCCACCTCGCAACCACCATCCCCTCCGTGACACGCAACGCATCAAACATAAAACCCAATCCGATGAACAGCAAGAGCCTCTTTCAGAGCGACCGATCATACCTTGGAATGCAGCCTGGCGGCGGCGCTCACCTCCCCGCGCACCACCTCGATCTCCTCAGTGGCCTTGCGCAGCAGCGACCGCACGTGGGTCAGCTCCTGCTCGGCCGTGGAGTGCCCCTCCGCCTCAGCGCGCAGCCGATGCTGCAGGCACTCCAGCTCAGTCTGCAGCTGACTCGCCTGGCTCTGGCACTGGGAGCGCTCTGAGGCCCCCGCGGCCTGCGCCTCCAGCAACTGGGCCCGCAGCGCCTGCATGCCTTCGAAGTGCAGCTCGCTCGCCTCGTCCGCCTGCTTGCGCGCCCCTCGGATCTGCTCCTCACGCGCCTCCACCTGCCGCCGAAGCTCCTGAATCGTCGCCTTCATCCGCGAGGTCTCCAGCGCCTGCAGCTCCACGAGGTCCGGCCCGACGCCACCCCCGCCCTCCCCGCTGCCGGCCCCCATCGCAGCAATCTGCGCGATCACCGTACCCCAACCCCGAACACCTTCATCAGCCATTCCCCCGTCGTCGGCCATCAACGCTCCCTGTCCAAGGATGGATCGCGGTGATCCAAGGGCCTGTGCACGGGCGCAATACAATCTGAAAGGCTCCCGAGGAGCCTTCCCGTGGAGCTCATCACGCCCGTGATTCGAACACGTTGGCGGCTCCATAGACCTTGGCTGCGTGGCCATGTCTGCCGAGGCGTGAGCCTCGCCCTCCATCCATGGCCGTGAGCAAATGGAAAGAAGGGCTACAAGTCCGGCATGCCGACGCAAGATGCCCCATGGGCAGCTGGGGACTCAGGCCGGGCGGGCGAATTGATCACGCGACATTTAGCTTTTTTCCAAAAGAGGTGGGGGGACTGGGACGGCGGGGACGCGCTGCGCAATGCAGGCTGCTCATCGGGCAGGTGCGGCGTCGCGCAAGGGCCTCCCAGGGTAAGGGGCCCGCTGGGTTGGCGCAAACCTTGGCCCGCAGCACGGCGGCCTCGGACTGAAGCGTGGAGAGCTCCATATGCACCAGATCGCGGCTCTGGGAGGCATCCGCCAGCTGGCGGCTCATCTCCTCGGCGGTCTTGGTGGCCTCAGTCGCCTGCGAGCTCCTCAACCCCCCTCCACAGCACATATGAACGTCATCAAGCGTCATGCGCCGAGCTCCGTGTTCGCGCAGCGCTCATGCCCGCCCTGCCTCTACTCGTTCCCTCGCGTTTCTGCTGCGCTCGCCCTGCTGAGGGCGCCCACCACGCACGCACCTGCTTCTCCATCGCGCGGGCAGCGTCCCCGGCGGCCCCGGCTTCCGACCCAAGCTCCGTCACCTGCGCCCGCAGCTGCGCACACAGCTCCTCTTTCGCGGCTTCCCGCACCCCCGCCAGCGTCGTCTGCCCTTCCGCCCTCACCACGGCGGCCTCCGCCTCCGCGAGCTTCTGGCGCAGTGCGGCCGCCTCTTCTGCGGCTGCTGCCACGCTCTCCGTCATCTGCTCCCGATCCTTCCACCCATCTCATCCCCTAGAGCTCACCCAGATACATGACTCGCCTCACAAACTAGAGCTCACCCAGATACGTCACTCGCCTCACAACCTAGAGCTCACCCAGATACGTCGCTCGCATCACAACCTAGAGCTCACCCAGATACGTCACTCGCCTCACAACCTAGAGCTCACCCAGATACGTCACTCGCCTGACAACCTAAAGCTCACCCAGATACGTCACTCGCATCACAACCTAAAGCTCACCCAGATACGTCACTAGCCTCACAACCTAGAGCTCCCAGATACGTCACTGCCTCACAACCTAGAGTCACCCAGATACGTCACTCGTGATCACAACCTAGAGCTCACCCAGATACATGACTCGCCTCACAACCTAGAGCTCACCCAGATACGTCGCTCGCCCTCACAACCTAGAGCTCACCCAGATACGTCCGCTCATCACAAACTAGAGCTCACCCAGATACGTCGCTCGCCTCACAACCTTAAGCTCACCCAGATACATGACTCGCCTCACAAACTAGAGCTCACCCAGATACGTCACTCGCCTCACAACCTAGAGCTCACCCAGATACGTCGCTCGCCTCACAACCTAGAGCTCACCCAGATCCTTCCCACGGCTCCCTGAATTTACAACACTGTACAGCTCACAGATCGCCTACAGGTAGGGGATAGGGGCAAGCAGGTTGAAGGCGGTACGGAGGGTGCGGCTGGGGAGATGGGAGTGCGGGGTGGCACCTGGCGGCGGAGGACCTCGTGCTGTGTGCGAACTGCGGAGCTGTCTGTCGCGGTGGTTGCGAGATCCAGAAGCTCCTGCTCGGCCTGGCTCACCTTCTCCTCGGAAATCTGAATCTGCATCTTCAGCCGCGCCTCCGCCGCCATGCGCACTTGCACCTCCTCCTCCGCTCGCTCCTTGGCGACCTCCGCGCTCCGCACCTGGCCCACACCCCTCTCCCCCCTGCAGCTCGTCACCCCCTCGGACACCTCTCAGCTCTGACCTGGGCATGCACTGTATCGTTCACCACAGAGCAACGCCGCGGCTCAGCGCCTCCCAACTCCATCATCACCACCGAGGTGAGCTCGGCAGAGGCTGCGATAGCCACTCCCTGGGCAGAGCTGGCGCTGCGACTGGCATCGCAGTACCGCAGGCCTCGCACCTCTTTCTCCCCAAAGAGTGACTTTGCCACGATGGATAAGAGACAAATGTCCAATGCGAGGTGGGGACTCCAGAGAGTTCAGGCGCCAAGGCAAGTTCTGGCGGTAGCACAGGACGGATGCCATAGGCATGGCCCTGCGCAGGCAGGCATGCAGTTCGGCCTGACCCAGGCCCTGCGCAGGCAGGCATGCAGTTCGGCCAGACCCAGGCCCTGCGCAGGCAGGCATGCAGTTCGGCCAGACCCAGGCGCTGCGCGCGGCCACGCACCAGCGCCGCCAGCCGCCGCGCCTCCTCCTGCTGCTCGCGGCGCACTTTCTCCTCCTCCTGCCGGTCAGCTTTGGCGTCACGTGTCTCCTGCTGCGCCTGCGTGAGGCGCTCCTCGAGACGTCGCCGCGCATCCTCCGCTCGCTCCAGCCCCTGCGTCGCCTCCGCGGCGCGCTCCTCCCCGTCTTGCGCCGCCTCCCGGGCGCGCTTCACCTCCGCCTTCATCCGCTGCATGTCCTCCTCCGTGACGCGCACCACCTCGCGCAGATCCTCGAGGTCGGCCTCCGCGCGCCTCTGAGCCGATCGGTGCTGCTCCTCCACCACCGACAGCCTGCCCACCGCCGCCTCCCCTCCGTTACTGCCACAGAGTCTTCATCCACCGCGAATAATTCAGCAGAAAACTTACCATTGGTTGTGCTGGGCACACAACACACATGCATCGTCCCAGAATCGCTGGTGTACATCTCACGCAGGGTTGCCACGTGGCAGCGCGCTTTCACTCTCCGCGGGATGCGCCGAGGGCATCCACGAGGGTCTAATGTACCCCCTCCCCGCGTTTGCCTCATCCATAGCGCCCTTCTGACATCCTAGGCACTCACAGACGCCCCTGGTGGCCGGCCCGCACGCACGCACACAAGTGTGTGCTGAATCCTTTGATCCCCGGCGTGGGTACATAGTGCAACCCATGTTCTCTGTTTACGCTGTGCCAAGGGAATCGGTCCAAGGACAAGCACCCGCAACTGTCCCGAAGTGTGTGCCGAATCCTTTCATCCCCGTCGTGGGTACCTGGCGCAGCCGATCTTCTGTGGCTGCGCGCCTCCGGGATCGGTCCAAGAATAAGCCACAAACTGCGGGAATGGGTACATGGTGCAGCCACCATTCCGTGACTCTCCGGCGCCAAAGAAATCGGTTAAGGGTAGGGTGCTGTGAGTTTTCGACCAATTTAATTTCATAGCATTTTCCATATTTAGTAGATTTTAAAGTCTATTTAACTTGTAAAATCGCAGGGCGCAGTATAACCTATAGACCGATACCCCACCATAATCTACGGCTAGTTTAAGGTCTTATAGACCATAAAAAAAATCAAGAAAAGATTCTAGCGATCAAATTTTTAGTTATTCAAAATCTGGCGCCAGCTACTTCTAACTGTGCATGTCTACCGCCAGATTTTGAATAACTAAAAATTTGATCGCTGGAATCTTTTCTTGATTTTTTTAAAGGTTTATAAGACCCCAAACTAGCCGTAGATTATGGTGGGGTATCGGTCTATAGGTTATACTGCGCCCTGCGATTTTACAAGTTAAATAGACTTTAAAATCTACTAAATATGGAAAATGCTATGAAATTAAATTGGTCGAAAACTCACAGCACCCTACCCTTAAAGGACGAGCACGCACCTGCGGGTGGAAGACTCCTCGGTACGGCCGTGAGTCTCCATCAGCGACGACACCTCCTCCTTCAGGCGCGCCGCGTCCTTCTCTGCGCGCCGGCGCGCCTTCTCGTGCTTCGCCCCTATCTCCTCCGCCGTCGCCCGCTCCTCTTCCAGGCGCCGCGCCTCGTCCTGCGCGCCGCGGCTCTCTTGCTCCAGCTGCAGCACCTTAGCCTCCGCCGCCAGCAGCCGCGCCTCCGCTCCCGCCAGCTTACCCTTGAACGTCTCCACCTCCGCCTTCAGCCCGGACTCAGTGCGCTCGAAGCTCCGCTCCCGGTCCGTCATCGCGGACTTCATTGCGCTCAGCGCCTGCGTGCATCACCCCGCCCTTCTTAGTCTCCCGAGCTTCGCCGGCGCGCATATGCCTTCTCCCACCCTCAGCCATTATATGGCCTTCTCCCACCCTCAGCCATTATATGGCCTTCTCCCACCCTCAGCCATTATATGGCCTTCTCCCACCCTCAGCCATTATATGGCCTTCTCCCACCCTCAGCCATTATACGGCCTTCCCACCTCAGGCCTTCTCCCACCCTCAGCCATTATACGGCCTTCTCCCACCCTCAGCCATTATATGGCCTTCTCCCACCCTCAGAGCGGATCATCCCGGCCGCGTGCCGCTGCTCCCGACACTCTGGCTCACCTCCAGCACCTCTGCACCGATCTTCCATCCCGAGCTCAACCCCACCACTCATCTTCCGCAGTCAAGGATCCCCCAGCCACAGTCACGGATCCCCCCACCGAAGTCACACGACTCCCCTTGCGTCACCTGCACAGTGCGAGAGGCAGTACACTAGATCCTAGCAACGACGATGCAACAAGCCAAGCTCCTGAGATGACGTGGCTGGTCAGAACCCGAGTAATATTCCTCTACCAAGCCCCGTCTGTGGAACATGGCGACCTCAAGGCGGGCAGGCGGCATGCTGCCGGCGCGAGCGCCACACCAATCACGGGCTTCGGCCCATTGGCCGCCAGAATATGCGCATGCCCAAAGCAGCAGTTGCCCCACCTCCGCTTCCCCCCCCACACACACTGTACCTGGGAGGTCTCCTCCAGGTCCGAGGTGCTGGTCTTGCTGGCATCAACAAGCTTGCGCTCGGCCTCGTCGAGGCTCGCCTGCAGCTCGCTGACCTGTGCCTCCGCGCGTGTCACGCTCGCCTGGCTCTTCTGCAGCTTATCGTTGCTCTGGGACAGGTCCAAGTTCACATCCTCCATCTGCCGCTGCAGCTGCACCTTCTCCTCCATCATGCGGCACATCTTCTCCGAGTCCGCCTGCGCTTTGCGTCCGCTCTCCTCCGCCGTGCGCTCCAGCTCCAGTACGCGCAGCGAGTCCCCGCGCTTGTCGCCCTTCTCACCCCCTCCAACCCTCCCCCCCCCAAAGAATTACTCAAATAACTAACACGAGTCTCTGCTTGCTCCCCCCCCCGGCGTTGCCAGCCGAGACCCCTTCAGGGCCACATCGCATCCCATGCGACCAATCACACCTCGCGGGGGCCCGGCAAGGACACTGCGGTGCCCTAAGATGGCAGGCTGCGGTACAATGACTCGAGCACCTGTCAATCTTGAAAGAAATCTGTGCCGCAGTGTGTGGCACCCCGGGGACGCCGGGAGCAGCCTTGAGTTCGTCCTACACTCCGGAGGCGACAACCTCCCCCCTGATGCATCGAACCGGCCGCAGCGGCGGGGTCACCACGAGGCTCCAGCACCCTCCTATGCCCTCTGATTGCGTACAGAATAACATCCCGTATCCCAAAAGCCCCCGACCAACCTGCAGCGCCTTCAGCTCCGTCTCCTTCTCCAAGAGCGCGTGTTTCGTCGCATCCATCGAGCGCTGCGCACCCCCTCCGCCACCCCCTCCACCACCCCGACATCATCTCCAAGTGGATATCAGCATCAGCTCCCTCCACTTCTGCAGGAGGTGTGCCTCAAAACAGGAAGCCCAGCCGCAGCGCCCCACACACGGATCACTCACTGCCTGGGTGTACAGGGTGTCGACGGCGGCGCATCAGTGGCCACTCCGCTGCGCACAGGCGCCAGCTCAGCACTGCGCTGCCACTCAGCCTCCAGCTCCAGCGACTGCCACCTTCAGAGCGCAGCGGGCCTGAGTCCTGAGGGCGGGAATGCCGGAGGAGGGGGTGCACGGAGATCTCGAGGGCGCTCCCACCTCGAGGACATCGAGACGCTCCTTCAACAGCTGCTTCTCGCTCCGCTCCACCGCCATCTCCTCCTGCAGCTTCATGTGCGCGGCGAGCTCCGAGCTGAGAGAGTGAATCTCGGCCTCTGCCTTTCTGCGGGCGGCCTGCGCGGCCTCCTCCTGCTGGCTGATGGCGCGCTCGCGGGCCTCGAGGCGCGCCTCCACCACCATCATGTCTGAGCGCACCTCCTCCACGCTCCGATCCGCCGCGTTCTTGGCGTCCTCGATTTCTGAGGAGCCGCATCCGCCCGCGCATACCCGACTCTCGGCTGAGACAACCTCTCAGCTCTCTGACAGCTGCAGCATACCCGACTCGGCTGAGACAACCTCTCAGCTCTCTGACAGCCGCATCCGCCCGCGCATACCCGACTCTCGGCTGAGGCTCTCTGACAGCCGCATCCGCCCTACCCGACTCTCGGCTGAGCCAACCTCTCAGCTCTGACAGCCGCATCCGCCCGCGCATACCCGACTCTCGTGAGCAAGCTCTCAGCTCTCTGACAGCCGCATCCGCCCGCGCATACCCGACTCTCGGCTGAGCCAACCTCTCAGCTCTCTGACAGCCGCATCCGCCCGCGCATACCCGACTCTCGGCTGAGCCAACCTCTCAGCTCTCTGACAGCCGCATCCGCCCGCGCATACCCGACTCTCGGCTGAGACAACCTCTCAGCTCTCTGACAGCTGCGTGAACTCAAATTCCGGACCACGATTCGGCATCGGAGTTGGGGAAAAGACGGGCGCCCACGTGGCGGGAGAAAGAGGAGAGCGCGGACGGCGTCTCGCAAACCTCTTTCGCATCTGCCAGGCGAACAGGCGAAAGAGGTCGCTCCAAGCAGAAGGTTGGCCGAGCTCACCGGCCTGCGCTGCCGCCAGCTCACGCTGCGCCTGCTCCAAGGCCTGGCCCTGCTCGAGGCCACCCTGATCGCTCGCGGCCAGAGCCGCCTTGCTCTCCTGCAGCAGCTCCTGCAGCTCCACCACACGCTTCTTTGCCCCAATCTCCTTCTCGGCTGCCTGGGCTTCCCGGCCACGGACCTCCTCCAATGTCTTTGCGCCCTCCGCCATCTGCGCCTCCGCCGCCTCCAGCTGCGCATCCAAAAGCCCTCGCCAAGCTGAGAGATTGCGAGCCACATCAGCAGTGGCAGAGATATGTGCCTGAGCATACCGCCCGCGAGCTAGAACCAGGAGGCGCGTGGGCATGACATTTATAGACGAGAGGGGCACGGAAGGAAAATCTCCAACCAATTCGTCGAGGGTTTCTGAAAATATTTTCCCCTGCTACACGCGTGGGGAGCTCGATGAGCGTCGCACGGCCCATTCACCTTGGACTGCAGGGCCTTCACGCTGGCCTCGGCGGCCTCGAGCTCAAGCTGGCCTTGCGCTGCTTTCGTCGCCTCGCTGCTCACATTCTCGGCATGCAGCTGGGCAGTTTTGCTTACTTCCTCCTCCAGCTCTGCTTTCAGCTCCGCCACCTCGGCCAGCAGCTTGTCCGCCCGCGCCGCCTCCAGCTCTGCGCGCGTCTTCTCCTCCTCCAGCAGCTTTCGGACCTGCCATAGTGGGGCCCCAGGCGGTCAGGCACCCTCCAGCCCCCAGGTGTACCAATCAACGCGCAGGGCGCCACTCTTGGAAGGCGCCTCCTTGCGCCTCGGAATGCGAGAGAACCGTCGCGATGACCTCTGCGCACTGCAGTCCACCCGATGAAAGTCCCGATCTAGACGAGCTTGCGGGCACAGCACCACCCCTCCTTCCCGAACCCGCTACCTTCGACTCAATTGTGTGACCTAGCTCGCTGCTCCACCTTAGCTGGCTGCAGTGTGCTGGCATTGCCCTCGCGTGCTGCCTCTCGGCCTCAGCCGTCTGATCCACCAGTAGTGCGGAGAGGAAGGGACAAGGAAGAGACGTGGCCGGATCCCTCTTCGCCGCACCTCCTGAATTTCCTCTTGCTTCTCCGAGACGGCGTCCCCGTGCTCCTCGAGTTGCTTGGCGATCATCTCGGCCTGCTTCCGCTTCTCCTCCGCTTCGTTCGCGCGGTGCTCCGCGTTGCCCTTCGCCAGCTCCGCCCACTTCACCTTTCGCGCGCCTTCCTCCGCTTTGCTCACAGCTGTGCGCCAGGCCCCCCACCCTAGCGCTGAGACGACGGCGGTGACGCAGCTCCCTCGATGACGGGGGTGAGAAACTTTATGCCCAGCCATACATCATCCGATAGAAATGAGTCAGCGCTCTCCATTCAAAACAGACACAGCTGGCAGCCATCCGGGAATCTTATCTCCGACGTGGCACCTTGGATGCCGCCTCCCTAACAGCGCCTTCCTCGTTCCTGCATCCATCGGCCGCCCTTCCTGCATGGGCAGTGCACCGAGGCAGAGCGCTCACCCTCATCTCGGGCCTTTGTCACGGCAGCCAGGTCGCTCCGCAGGCTGTCAAGCTCCTCCGATGTCATCTCCAGCTCTGCGATCTCCTTCAACCGCTCGTCGCGTTCGTCCCGGAGCTTCTGAACTTCCTGACTTAAGCAGTCCTCGGCCTCCTTCGCCACCTCCATCTCCGCCTGGTCGGCCCCCCGCCCTCAGCCTTGTGCTCCTCTCCCCCGCACTCCGGATGAGGGCGCTGAGAGGGGGACGGGGCCCATGTGCGACCCTGCCAAACCTGGGCCCCATCCTGACGTACCTTTGCAGTACAGCACTCCTGGCGAGCCTCCGTCAGCGCCTCCTCCAGCGCTTCCAGGCGGCCCGTATCCCCCTTCCCGGCGGCCTCCTCCAGCGCCTTCACCTTTGACTGCAGCGTTGAGCGCTCCTCCTGGGTCTTCCACAGCCGCCCCTTGGTTGCATCCAGCGCCGCCTGCCGGCTCGCCACGTGCTCCTCCAGCTCACTCACCCGGCCTTGCAGCTCCTCCATTGCCTGCGCGCCCCTCCCATACCCGCATCGCGGTGAGCTTTCCGCACTGTGAGAGGGTCGCCCACTATGTCAATTGCTTGCAGGCGCTTTGGGGGGTCAAAGGGTTGCCCCCTTCTTCACATTCTGGCGGCGGCTGGGGGATCAGAGGGGCGTACACTCTGCTGCGCTTGCAGACCTCGGCGGGCCCTGCAACTCAAACAGCTCTTTCTTCAAAGCGGGTTACGTTCCGGCATCACGTAGCGCCAGTCAGGTGGGGGGATGGGAGTGGACAATGGAGCTTGTATCGATTTGGATCAGGACTCTGTGCTCGGCGCGCATCTCCCAGCAGGTGACCCGAGCGCAGGCAGCTGCCCATCAACTCACTGGCAGCGGAGCTACTCCGGATAGCCCTCCACTCCGCTTTGGGAGGTAAAAAGGAGCGGCTCAGAAGCCACCCTGGGCAGAGTGTTACACAAGCAGAGCTTCCGTCACACCCCTGCCAAGCCCCCCTCTGTGGAGCACCTCCTGCACCCGAAGCCCTCTCACTGGCGCACGGTGCCGCGCTCTCACGTGAATATCACAAGCAGGCAGGGGAGTTTGCGGGGTGCGCCCACCTCACGATTGGATTCGGCATCATTGGATACTTGCTCCTGTGCCTGCAGGGAACACGGCGCCCCGGAGCACTGTGACACACGGGTCTCCTCTCCGTGCTGGTGACTGCCAGGCAGAGGGAGAGATTGAGGAAGAGGCGGTAAGATGGGGTGGCGGTCAAAGGCAATCACTGACAGTCAGAATTTTAGGGGAACGGCGGGGAAGAGAGATCAGGGCAGGAGTGGGGGGGGTCCACACTTACCTGCTGGGCGTCAGCGAGGGTTCGCTTGGTTGTGTTAAGCTCGGCCCTGACTGAATCTCTCTCGACATTGACGATGTAGATCTCCTGCTGCAAGTCCGCCAGGCGCTCCCTCAGGTTCTTGTTGTCCACCTGCACATCCTGCAGCTTCTGCGTCGCCTCCTCCAGCTGCTCCACAGTCCGGCTGTCTGCACCCGTCACGAACGTCTTCGAGGGCGACCTCTCCAGCCCACCACCTCCTCCGCCCGATGAGGAACTCCCGCTACCCCCCTTGGGGACCCCAAGCGGCACTTTTTTGGTAAAATTTCCCGGGGAGCTCGTAGGTGACATACGCTCCTCCCCCGTGCCGCCCTGGAGGCGTCCACAGGCCACACCTTCACCCTCGGTTCACAGGCTCTAATTCTCTCAATCCTGCTGTGCCTTCGGAACCGCACATTACTGTTTGAAGATTAATGGCACACTCTGTATACATCTCAAGCGCGGCGGCGCGCTGCCAACAGCCGTATCAGCGCAGCGGTGTCTCACACTTCTCTCTTCGCGATGTGTTTGGTTGGTGATGCAGGTCGCCACCTCCAAGTACAAGTATGACTGTTCGCAGATTCCGACCGTATTCGATCTATAAAGGCCCCTCTTCGACTAAGGGAGATATATCCCCTCTCCCCGGCTGAGTCACCTATGGTAACGGCAGTGGTCATCATGGACTGCTGTTGCACTTTCCGAATGATACTCCAACAGCAAATCACACAGCCGAGCAGGCGAAGTTCCTAAGAACGGTCCCTCGCGATGCGACGCTTAATCTGGAGTCACATTCCGATCCCTCCCGGGGCCCGCGGCTGATGCATGGACATCGCAATCCATGCGAGACGAGAAAATATACCCCCTTCCGATGGGGAGGGAAGGAGATGAAACGTTAAGAAGGATGTGATTAAACACCTACCGGCAAACCTAGGCTTCTTGGAGCGTCTGCAAAGCAGCCAAACCAAACACCCACGTCATCAGACCAGGGCCCAGAAACAAATACCCTCTCAGCGTGCGTGCCCCACCGTTAGGAGGTAGTGAGACGTGCACGCTGCACGTCACATGTTGTGAGAGGGAGGGAACGGCAAAAGGGTGGGTTAGGAGCTGCACCTAGCTTTGTAGGCTGGCCCCTCTGCTCCTTGTCCTTGCGCTTCTGCCTCAGGTTGCACCCACACATCTCAGCCACGCAACACATCACTCGGTTTCGGCAGCCATGTTCGTATCGACTCACCCCGTCCTTGAGTGTCGGCTGCCACTGTCACATCCACTCACTTCACTCCACTCTACGGCCAGACACAGCCAGGCAGCTCTGAGCTCAAGACTCAGTGACCCTGGGCCCCAGCAGCTCAAGACTCGCAGCAGTTTGCCCTCCGATTCCCACATCACTGCGTTAAGGGCACACACAAGCTTTGCAGCTAACCTACCGCATCCGCCAAAATCTGCTAAGAGGCGGGCGCGGCCCCCCCCAGCTACCTTCTGAATGGAGGGAGGTCAAGTGCACCGCCCACACATCGCCCCTCGCATGTGGCGAGAGGGAGGGCGGCTTGGCAGTCCCTCTGCCTCCTCCTATGTCCGTCCAGTGCAGTCTCCCTGCTAACGTCGTGACGAGCAGAGACTTTTCGACTGCGGCATGCCACTTGAGGGCGGGATCGATCACTATGGTTGAAGGCAACAGATTCGCATGGCGAGCATCCATCCCTCGACCCCCCTAATTCAGCCCCGAGAGGGTCCAGCTATGCGCGCGGGGCGAGAGTTGAGGGGGTGTACCCTGTCCTGGAGCTCCTCCCGCTTCTTCATCTCCAGGCGCTCACTCTCTACCCTGTAGCAACGGCAGCCCGCCGCTCACCTTCTCCGCAAACGAGGACCCCGGCACCTGAAGCGCGGATTCAAGCTTCACGGTGGCACTGCTGTGCACTGCACGCACTCGTCGATTGCGGGTGCCCGGTGAGGGGCATCCTTCGTTGCGTCAACGCGCCGAGGAGGTATCCACGTCCGCGGCTCCCGGGAGACCGATTTGGCCCCGACACGCGCGCAGCGGCAGTTCAGAGCTATAGAAGAGCCAGCAGCGTGGAAACTATCCGCGTGACAGGTGTCGTGGCACCACGTCGAAGAGCAACACAACCGAAGCCGCGGCGCACGTGCGGACGGTGAGCCTCAGGACCCAGCTTGGACGTGGTATATGCTGGGCTGAAGCAAAGTTTAAGGCAGTCGAGTATAGTGGGTGCGCTTGGCGGCTGCTAATTCGCATCGCTTGCCGCTGTGAAGTTGGCAGCGAGTGCCCGAGGTTGCCCCAGGCCCTGAGCGGGGAGCTCAAGTCCGCGCCGCCCTGGCAAGTGGGCCTGAACTGGCAACATACCCACGGCCGTCGAGCCCAGACTGCTGGTATTTGTACCTCACTCACGAAGTGCAATCAAGTACATAAGGAAAAGGGCGGGACGTGGTGTGGAGTCATGGCGGAGGAGGGTTCGCCGGGGCGGTCGTGCTGCGAGCTGCAAGGCACCTTGCGCGATACACAGCGTCGCAGGGATGGTCCCATTCGCTTTCCCCGGTCTTGAAATTGAAATAGTAGATTTCCCCGTTCTCGTCGCGGCTGCACAACATAGCGGTCAATCCAACTATGATCAGCGAGTCGGGGTACGCGCGTGCATGCACTTGGGAGCAAACATTCCGAAACCCGGAATATAGTCGAGCAGATAGAGACTTTGTAGGCGAACTGGCGTGTCAGGAAGCTATGTTCGCGAGACAGGGCATAGTGCGCTGACGTGCGCTTAGATGCTGTGGTATGTGTGAGGTTCGTGCCCTCACCAAGGTTTCCAGTGTTCGGGCAAAGGTGCTGTCAAACCCTCTCTTGCAACCCACAGCATATCTGCATCCTCATCTTCCTTGATGCCAAGCCAACGCGCATATTCGATAACCTCTGTTACGCAAGCTCCCGCACGTTCTCAGTCCGCTCTTCCCGCAGTAGAACCGAGAGCAATCTATGAGCTGATATGGGGGGAGCTAGAGAGAAGAAGGCGACAACGTTTTCCCAGTGAGCTCGCGCCTTGTCCGAATTGAATGGCATCGGCAGACGGCTTACAGACACGCCTGAAGATGACTGCATTATAGCTTCTACCGATGTGACAACCACACCTTCATCAGTCGGCTCGTAGTCCTCTGGGTCGTCGTCTGTCTTCTCAGCTGAGCTGTCTTGTCGACTCATTTCGATTCAACTGAATATTTGTCTTCTATGAGTATCCGCACTCTGTACACAGCCTACGATTGTAATGTAACGTGGAAAGTTGTGGTCACGGAGAGGAGCGAGTGTATGTAGCGAACGTCAAAAAATAAGTAGAAGAGGAGAGTATGCATGCCGGACGTCCAAACAACAAAAATTTGGGAAATAGAACTGGCTTACCTTGTGCTGAAACAGTCACAGGAGGCCGTCAGAACAACAGTATTGAAAGGAACGTGCTGGTATGTGCTGTCTACACAAAAGCGCACTCTACCAGAAAGTTCGCGGTCAGCAAGAGTGGGATATGAGAGACGCCAAAGAAGAATTAAAAGTGTCGTAGAATACTACGGTAGCGGTACTCATCCTGAACATGGTCTCAAAGCCTGCGACCGATTGATCGCATAGACTGGCATGGCATGGCATGCGATGGGTGGATTTTCTAAATGATATATGATTTTGGAACGTATACGTTGGAGATGCTCGACCAGCTCGACAGTTCAGCTTCAGGTCGCAACGTTTCTTCTGTGTCACATGACACACTCGACTGCACTGTGACACTCAATTCTATATTGAATATTCTAGGATTTCGATTGCATTGGCCTGTCAACTGTGTGATCACCGATCGCGATCGCGCGATCGGTGACCCGCTGACCCCCTACAGTAGGGCACACTAGTGCTAGTGCTAGTGCCACACTTGACATTACAAGTACTGTAGTCACTACAGTACTGGTCACTGCCATTCCTGACCAGAGACCACCTCGACCTGAAACGAACACCCAAGCTTGTGCCACGAGCGCAGGCTTGGCTTGGAGTTGCCAGTTGGGACGTTGGCGGTTGGGAGGTCAAATTTTCATAATTTGGCTTTTATCTCCGGCTTAAAAGTTTTTTACCCTCTATAGAGGATAAATTCTAAATATTTTTGAAAATCTGCCATGACGCACCGCGCGCGCTCTATTCATCGGAGTCGTGCATATGACGGCTCATGTTAACACCCAAAAGGCGAGGACATTTCGGAGCAGTATAGCATCAGTATGAGCGCGGAAACAACCATAACTTCTAATAATAATAAAACATTTACGCTAGTAAAGGGGACAAAGTCCTGAGAGTGCGGTATCCCTGCAAACGAGCAGGCTAGTGAAAACACCAGGGGCTACTCCCTCTACTATAGCGCGCCCATAAAAGGGCTCAGCCCGCTTTTCAGCAGGGTGACATCTAGAGAAAAAGCTAAGTGCTTCTACTTCTACGTAGGTGAACTATTTGAGATGTATGAAGTATTGATGTCCATATCGGCTAGTTGAGCAAGGTCGCCCAACCCTCCAAAGGCCACCAAACTCCATATATCGTGCATGAAACTTGTTGAAAGTGCTTCCATCTCCACCATGCATTAGCTTCGTGACCTGCTGATGTTTCTTCCGACTCTGGTGGCCGACACTGTTGTGAGATATAATATACCGTAATATATTGAGTGGTCACTGAAAGGTTCTCATACAAGTGTAAACTGATTATAAAGATAAACGAATATATAATGCATCTGTGACCTAGGTATCTGTCACCAAGTACTGCACGAGTACTGGTACAGTCGAACGGAGTCATGCAAGTTATGACCTACGGTGCACTGAATCCAGCACACCACCCTGTAACTGTACGGAGTGCTGTTCAGGTGGCAGAGAGCGGCTCACAGATAAAGTCAAATGTTCGGAAACAACAAACAGCTTGCAGCTGGAAACTGCTAGAGGGAGGCATGTGCTTTAGCCAGGGCGGTCCCTTCCTAAAACTGCTGCTAGGATATTGCTCACAAGCTAAGTTCCTACAGCTCAATCTCAAAGTCACTCAGCCACTTTCAAAGTGGTCTACAAAGCCGCAGAGTTCACCAGAGTTGAAGAAGTTGTCAGTGTCAAAGATGTCCAACCAGAACCAGAGTCCAGAAGTCATAATCCAGAACCAGAGTCCAGAGACCAGTGTCCAGAACCAGAAGCCAGAATCATAATCCAGAAGCCAAGACCAGAAGCCAGAGGCAGGAGAAGATTCGTAGAGCAAAATTAGGAATTCCGAAAATTGAAAATCTGAACTCAAACCTGCCGAAACCACAGAAGGAAAAGGAATGCCGAAAGTAAAACAGTACGGCAAGGCAAACCGACTGTTGGCAGTCACCCCAGTGGGATGTACTGCTGCGGTGAATTCAGGGTCTCGATCGAGCACCACCGAACCTTGAACCGCTGACACACATGCAAGACACATGAGTGCGGGCAGGGCTAGAGATGCAAAAGAGAAGACTCTCGGCAAGGTTGCCACACCGACACGTGACCGTGTAGCCGGTGGGGCCGAGGGAATCTCGTCTCCGGAATGAGAGAAACCGTCGGAGTCGTTGTCATCGTCGATCACGGAAAGCTCTCCCGGGTGAATCGACTCGTGAACCGAGTCAATCGAGCACAACTTAAGAGAGGTGTCGGGGCATGCGAGCATTACCTGGTCCATAAAGGAGACACGGAGTGGTTCCTCGAAAGGAGACCCGAAAGAAGCGGGGTCCGATGCCGAAATAGGGTATAGCCTAGTGTCGACCTCGTGATTGGCAGGTGGTGGCGCATCGCACACCACCTGCGGTACAGACAGAGTACCGATGTGCAGAGGCGGCTGCTTACCGGCGGCGGCGGCACCACCGACCTGTGCAGCCGTAGCCGCAGACCGTAGGGACTCAAGGACGCCCCGTGCATCTGAAAGCACACCCTCCATGCCGGCGTCCGAAGCACCATGACCCAAGCCCGCATAGTGGGCACGTAATCCCACGTCGTGCCGCACCGGGTAGGTGAAGGGCTCAGGATCGGTACGCACCAGTGGCTGGTCGTGCTCGTGGCATAGGTCAGCGAATTCTTCGTCGTTCTCGTCGTTTGGAAGGCCGAAACCACCTCGTCCAAGTCCATGGCGGCATCACGTAGCTCAACATCGCACGAACCACACACCTCAGGGCAACGTGCAGTGTCGTGAAAGTGTCCAGGGCAGAGTGGGCACTCCTGTACGAAGGCCGAGGATGCGGAGTGAAATGAGATGCTCCTAGCACCCTGCGCCCTAATACCCTGAGGCCAATTCCCGCCTTTCGGGAGTGGGGATGCCGCGAAGCGGTGCTTCCATCCCACGCGACGGTCACGTCCGTGAAATTTACCGTCCGTACGACGGTTTCGCTCATCACGCCACTTGGACGGTGGAAATCTCACACCACCGCCTCCATGCGGACGGTGAGAATCTCTCCGTGGCGGCGGTGTGTCTCGTGAAACATCTCGCTCGTCTTGTCGTAGGGAGGCAAGTAGGGTAGTGGCCTCACCAATCACACGAGCGAACTCCTCGAGGAAGTCCGAAATGTCACTCTGCTCGTTACCTGTGTAGGCCAACCCGAGAGGCGTGTGCGTCGGGGCAGGCATAGCCTTTGGGCGGTTGGGGCCATTCGGGTACGCACACCACCACACTTCTAGAACGTGGGTGTAGATCTCTTCGATGCCCACTTTCGCCAGCTCAGTGTCCAGGCGAAGCGGGGTAATCACCTCCTTGTAGAACACGGTGTCCAGTGCCGCCAGCAGCTGCCTCTTGGCGGCTTCGTCGTCTAGGGGGCCCGCTCCGCTAGCCGCGATAGCTTTCAGGCATTCGTCAAATTGCGCGACCAAGGGCTCAGGGTCATCAGACGAACCAAAAGAAATGCTCAAGAGCTCTTCGTGGTGGCGGAGCGGTCGATGTCCAGGCGGCAGGAGCCGCTTGGTGATCTCCGGCAGAGCACGCTTGCCGTCACGCGGAGAAATTCGGGCCGAAGCGTCAACCCACCTTCGAGCTGGAGAATGGGGAGTCGTCAAAGACACCAAAGCACGAAGCAAAATGTCGTTGTAAATGGGGTGAACCTCTTTGGTGACGTCCACGAGGTCAAAGATATCCTCGCTGGCGGTGTCCTTGTTGATGAAAGAGGCCTCCAAGGCAGTCACCAAGGAGTCCCAAAGTAATTAACGATGTGGCTCACTCCCTGAAAACGAAGACGCCTTCGTCCCCAATGTGTCCTTCGCGACACGCTTCACAACGTCAGTGTCCCAGGACGATTGCAACACGGCATTGCCGCGTGTCCTGTCAGCAGCAGCGAGTGCGACCTTCGCTGACTGCGGGGTGCTCTTATAGCGAGCACCCACGTTCCTAGCAAAAATTGAATCAAGGCGCATTCTAGCGCCCACGGCAGGTGTACCAACTGAGGATGTAGTCATCAGAATAAATTCCTATAGGAGGGGGGTTGGGGAAAAGGCGAGGCGCAAATCGTAAGGTGGCGGACGACGGTAATGCAGTCGCGGAGTAAGGACAAGATGGGGTCGAACGAAATCAACGAAGTCGAATACGCGATGGCCAAGGAGATGTCGACAGGGGTGATCAAGCCAAGTCAAAGACAAAATCCAACGTGGACACTCGAAGAAGTTGCCGAAAGTCCCAATCCGAAATCTCACCGCAACTCAGTGCAAACCGCACGCCCTAAAGTGGCCAATTCAACACCTCGCGAGGCCCCAACGCCCCGCCAAGCCGAAAAAGCTTAGCCAATCATGGCAAAGTCAGCAGTGAGAAAAGCGGAATAATACCCCATAACCTGTGAGATATAATATACCGTAATATATTGAGTGGTCACTGAAAGGTTCTCATACAAGTGTAAACTGATTATAAAGATAAACGAATATATAATGCATCTGTGACCTAGGTATCTGTCACCAAGTACTTTACGAGTACTGGTACAGTCGAACGGAGTCATGCAAGTTATGACCTACGGTGCACTGAATCCAACAACTGTTTGAATAGTCACACCGCCTGATTATGTGACTCTTCCCGTAGTAGTGTTTGTGACTGTCACCCGAACCAAAACCCTAATTGTTTATGCCCATATAACGGGTTAACTTATCAACTTTAATACATTCTGAGAAAACTATCACTGAGTGAATATATCCCGGGTCTTAGGGGTATATCCAACAGGTTTGGACCCACGCACTCTTTATTTAGACACTGCGAAATTTAGCCATGTCTGGCTAAACAGCGACGCTTGAGATGGAGTGAGGGGCTCCTCTAGAGACGCGGCGGAGCGGTATGGCCTAGCTGATGTCTGGTTTATTGGATTTACGGGAAGCTTGTGCACGAGGCGGACTTCATTTTCCTCGCTACGCGTTGGTTGACGTTGGAAATTTTGGTCGGATCCGACACCACTTTCCTTGGCCGCGTCACTCTGCATCCACATGCACGTGGGGAGATTTTTTTACGCCACAGCTTTCCCTTGCTTTCCTCGACAACCGCATTACGACTTTTGGCCGCCGCTCCTTCCGCACCTCGTCCCATTTTCGCTCACTTCGTCTCTACAGTCTCTTTTATTGATAGGGCTTCGCTTGGAAGCGAATAGATATGATACAAGCGAGGTTATTATGGAACGATAATAACTCACGCAGCGTAAGTGCGGGTGATGAGTGCAGTGCTTCGTCCGAAGTAACTGCTGTAGCTCAATGCTACCTCATTATACGCAATGCCCTGCATCTCATAGATGCCACCGCAATCGGGTTGTGAACCCAAGGCATTGGTTGAACAATCAGTATCGGCTGAACGAATAAGCCATATGATACTCACATGCTTGTTCAGAACATGCTTGAAGCGAAGATGAGTTTTCTCCGAACCATTCGGTACTTCAAGACTCCATCTTGCTTTGCCATCTCGAGTCCAGAATACTGGCCTCTCGATGACAGGTGTCACTCAAGTCTCATCTTGAGTAAATGACAGATGATATGACTGTACATGTCATAGTCGACCGTACTGACGACTGTCTGTCATTATAATATATGACATGACTCGACATGACATGACATGACATGGTATGACATGTCTGACAGGTATGGCACGTATGACATGTATGACATGTATGACACATGTGTCATCGGTCATAACCCTGACAGATCTCCCCTCTCAAGAGAGTTGTGACCTCACAACGGGCATACCTTTGTATATGTCTTTGATGTCTTTGTTGTTGCTGCTGCTGCTGGTACCAGTCTTCTTACACCGATGTGAGGCGTCCCTCATGGTGTTTTTAGGATGTTGGGGGGAACTGAGTCCACTTTAAACCCTCACCTTAGGCATTTAGCCTTACAGTTCTTAGGATGTAGCCCCCATGAATTGCGTATCGTATTGCAGAGTGACGTTTCAAGGTTCCATGAATTGCGTATCGTATTTCAGAGTGACGATTCAAGGTATCCGAGGTTTACGTTACGGATATATTTGCGCTTGCCGTCGACGCCTTTGCGAACGATGATCGACGTTTTTCAACGAACGATTCTCGGCCTTATATATACAACTGATCGACGAAAACCCTTAGGTACATGTTTCCACAGTTACAGTATATATAGTGCACCCAACCCTTCCTCCCCTCCTGAAGCTACTTTGGAGGTTCACAGGCGGTCATGGGAAGCCCGATTTTTGGGGCTTGTTTTAATGCAAACGGAGTGGCCCTGCTTAACGGAATTTGGACTTATAATCCTCAACCGGTCTGCTCAACTCCTCACTTTTGGTCCAGTACGCGCGCTTTGACGAACATCTGTCGATTCAGAGTGGATTCGCCACGTACTAATGTGAAATTCGTTTTAGTTATGTGTGTCAGGCATAACTTAGGATCACAACTCCGTCCACCTCAGTCGATGTCTCCGGTAGCTGCGGATGACTGGCCACAAGATCCGAATGACAAACCACGGTATGGCAAAGGTAGCATTTAGCAGTTTTTATTTATCCACAGATATGATATCCCGCATGTGTGCGTATCTGTGCAAGGGTATGATTTTGTACAAGGCTCACTACACCTTTAGCAAGGAAGGATCAATTTCCCGCTTCTATGCAACATGATGATAAAACATTAAGAGCAAGGTATATAGATGATCGACATGTATTAGTATATATTACAAGAAGTAAGGGCATCAGGCTTAATATAATGTTTAGCCTTCATAGGCAGCTATCATGTCTGCTGCATTGGTCAGCTCTGTGTGGCTACTACCCAAATTCATGGTCCTACCACAAGGACCAATGGGCAATTGCGGTTTCGATCACTAAATCGACTATTTGAGGCACAGGCAACATTTGCACATGATATTTATGAGGTAAATGAATTTTATTTCTTGTAGCGGCGGCCCCCATGAGACTTTAGGTGTGTGGTTGAACGACACGCTTTAGGGGTGTAATTTCACCAAAAGCTTGAAGAAAATGGTGGTCCTACCACAAGGACCACCGTTATTTTGAGTATTAGGAGTCACATGGGGGGCTCACGGTGATGCTCGTGGTTATACATCTCGAGTTTATGACCAAATAAGATAACTGAATCGGTTACTTCGCACCCTCATCATCATTTCCGCTCTATTTCAGCATGGCGCATGTTCAACACAATGCAAATTCCGAATTTAGTGAATTTCGGACTTTAAAAATTGGCATTCATCCATTCTAAAATGTACACGCCAGTCGAAAAATAAGATATTTGGATGATGTTAGACTTTCAGAAATTCGCAATACATATATACTTGAAGATTTAATGTGCTGCACACACCAACCTTGCGATATATGCCTTCTAGCAAGCAATTATGATGGCTGGCTGGTCAGCTCGCGTGACCACTGTTTTAGGGGGGAAACCAACGAGCCAATATATTAAAGGGGAAGCCAACGAGCCAACGAGCCAATATATGCATTTCAACCGGGCCTACCGCCCAAATATGATTGGGACATATGTATAGGTTCAATTTGATGGTATCCGCGCAGGTGTAGTGTTGATATATGATTGGTAAAATATTATTGAAGATGAGTCACTAATTTGCCACATTTTGTATGTTCCAAAAAATCCGTTTTGAAAACTTTGAGTGTAGAGGTTTGAAATGCGTTCGTCATGGATATATGGGATGGATATATGCCAAACCAGCGTTTAAATAAATTAATATAGGACCTATATATACCACCTTTCATTGGTTAGACACCACAAATCACGGGAGATGGCCAATTAAATTATCAGAACAATGGTCCTCGTGGTAGGACCAAATCGTCGATTTGGTCCTACAGTACCACAAGGACTGCGGGGCACGCAGTAGCCATGTGGCTTTGACCCAGGTGTCATGCTCAGGGCCGTAGCCTGCATATCGCACTAAATAGTATTTGACACCTCTAGTGATCTTATCTGAGAGTATGTGTGATATCTCAAACAGTGGTTGCCCTTCTTCGGTGATCATCTGTGGCAGAGGCAAAGGTGCTTGGATCGAGTCGTTATACAGCTCTATTCTGGATACAGGCTGTACCGGATGGATACGGACATCGAGATCTCCGACATCTAACTCGTATGCACGTCCATGGCTTAGCACTTTGGATATAGTAAACGGCCCAATATATGGCTGCTTAAAGTGTCTGCCTGCCTCTGTCAAACCAGTCCATTGGATAAACTCGGTCCGTAAAAGAACTTTCTGCCCTACTGCATATTGCCGAGGCATGTGAGTCTTATTGAATCTGGCTTGGCTAATTTCTGCTGCTCGGGAAATGTTGTCTACCGCGTTGGCATGTACAGCCGAGTACTGGTCAAAATGATCTCGAATAGCATTCTGTATTGGAACAGGAGCTTCTGGCGGAATAATGATTGCCAGGTCATGAGGCGAAAGTGGCTGCGCCATCGAGTCGAGATAAAATGGTGAATAACCAGTAGTTGCAGAAACTGTGTTGTTAATTGCAAACTCCACCAGAGGCAACTTGTCCTCCCACGAATTGGCTGAAGTATCATTGCAACAACACCTGAGGATGTCCTCAATGAAGGCATGGCTCCTCTCATTGCTTGCATTCGACTGTGGATGGTGTGAAGACGTCATAGACAATCTCGTACCAGTAGATTTCCACAGTGTTTGCCAGAATGTAGAGGTGAATCTGGGGTCTCGATCTGAGATGATGTTCCTCGGAAGACCATGGAGCTTGAAGATATGTTGCATATATATCGAAGCAGTATGCTGAGCAGTCCAGGTCATGCTGAAGGGAATGAGATGACAGCGATGAGAGAATTGGCACATTACCACAAAAATACTGTCGTGCCCATTAGTGGTGATAGGCAGGTCAGTAATCCAGTCAAGAGATACATCAAGCCATTTTGTCTTAGGCACACAATATCGTATATGTGATTGACCATAGGGTTTGTGTCTCCTCGTTTTCTGGCGTTGACACACGGGGCACTCCCGAATGTACTGGATGGCTGCCATCGTCATTCCTGGCCAATAATATCGGCTACGCAATAGATGAAGCATGCGATTTTTGCCTACATGACCAGAAATAGTGGCTGAGTGGCACTCATGAAGGAGAATGTGGCGAAGCTGACCGCCAGTGTTGCATTGTTATTATTGCATTCGGCGTTCCAGCATACGCACGAGTCTCTGACCCTCGAGGGGGGCGCTTTTTGCAGTCGCTGGACTGCATGCCTTTCATGAGAATCGGTTGTACTGCCGGTGTTATCCGCTGCCCAGATTATTTCGCTCATCAGATTAATGCAGGAGGAAGGCATGCATTTATTATCGCGGCAAAGGCCCCTTTCTCTCTGGTGGGCGTTGTGGATATGGTTAATAATGCAGCCCTTCCCCATGGGGGGAGGGGAGTCACCGCAGTTATCGGTATTAGGGCCGGCAGTTGCCCCCCCCCGACCCGGGGGGATTATGTCCGTTTTGGGCATTCCCCGCCCTCGTAGAGGTTCTGCTGTTGGGAAAGGCGACATTTTTAAGGAGTGTCCGTTTGTCAACGGCAGATATTCGGGGTTTGGCGTTGATAGGCCATGCCCTAATTGCAAGCCTGGGTTCCCCGCCGTTTCTCCGCAGGGGACTGGCAACCGCTCCCCGTACCCCGGGGACGCCTGTTCCAGTCCCCCTTCCGCGGGCCCCCCGTGGGGTCGGTCTTATTCCCAGCATGCAGTCCCTCCATAAAGGGGGGGGTGTGTGGTCAGAAGTGTCTGCTGTAGTGAACAGCGAGTCCCTAGTCCCTAAAGTGTAAGCACCACCGATGTTTTTGTTTGCCCACCGTGGGCCCCCTTCAGATGTATGCCGGAGCACCGGTTCGGTGTTGGGCAGACAGGGCGTGATAGCTGCTTCTACCTGCAGACCGGGTCCTTTGCCGTTTCTCCGCAGGGAGCTGGCAGCTGCTCTCCGTGGGTTGGAGATGCACGTTCCAGCCCCCCTTCCGCGGGCCCTCTTTGGGGTCGATCTTACTCCCGGTCTGCAGGTGAGCTTGAAGGGGCGCGATGCCGGGCGGTCCTCTCCGCAAATGGGCGCCTGAGCGGTGTCTTGTGCCACCGTGGGGTCTGCTCTGCTCACCTCGGCTTTTCCTCCCAACTGCGAGCTCCCGCCGGGTGCGGCGCCGTGACCGCGTGTCAATACGGTAGGAAGTGAGCGGTACAGAGTGGCAATGACGGTCGGCACCGCCTGCGGACTGGGTCCTTCGCCGTTTCTCCGCAGGGAGCTGGTGACTGCTCCCCGTGTCTCGGGGATGCACGTCCCAGCCCCCCTTCCGCGGGCCCTCTTAGGGGTCGGTCTTACTCCCAGTCCGCAAGCGTGCTCCGTCCTATTCTCCGATGCGAGCTCACGATATGATATGCAGGAGTGCTCTTGACAAATGTTACCGCAGGTGCATTCCTGCAAGTCAGCAGACAATGAGAGGTTATAAAAACGGTTTATCAAGTGTAAGACCCACAGCGAATGGGTCATTCTGTCTACACAATGCCAGAGAGTCTCAGCCAGTCCCTCAGGGACGCCGGAAGTTCCGGGTCCCTGATCACGGCCCCGATGTCCGGAGGCGGAGGGCTGTGCACTCTGGCAGACTCCTTCGCTCTGATGTGCAAGAAGATGCGCTTGGTGTCTCCCCTGAAGGGGCAGTCGAGCTGCCGCTGGAAGTCCAGGTCCTCCTCGGTTGGTCTGCCGAGCGTGCAGGGGAGCTCTACCTGCTGCCCCCCCCCGGTGAACCACCTGCGTCGCACCACCTGCTCCCTGAGGACATGTCCCCGCGGAAGGGACCTCCCCAGGCGTACGAGATGGTAGTCTGGGGGGAACAGCAGCGCCCAGTCCTGCGAAAGGATGCTCTTGAACTGTGGCGAGGACCGGATGGCCCGTCCCCACGGGGTGCTCGCCGCCCCTGCCAGCCCGAGTAGTCTCTTCTGGTAGGACCCCGCGAGGCCTCTCCGCAGGTCCACGTCGAGGTGCCTGGCCACAACCCCTCGCAGGGTCCGGACCTGGACGCTGAGTCCGTCCAGGTTCCCCTCCCTGCAAAAATACTGGAGCCCCAACCCCTGTATGATGTCTGCCAGAGTGGCTGCCGCCTCCAGCTCCTGCAGTGTCGAGTTGGGCAGTGTCGCCAGGGCTTCCCTCCTGCGAACGAAGCCCCTCCAGCGGACCACCGCCACCAGGGTGGCCGCCGGCCACCTTGCTGCCTTCCTGCGGAGGGCCCCGCGCCTCCACAGGATGGCAAGGAAGGAGACCGCCGTGGCGGCTACAGTCCAAGATGTCCACGACGTCCCCGTCGGTCGTGTTGCCCGCGGCTCCGTCTGCTCCAGCGTGAACCTGCGCCGCTGCCTGTGGTACCTCCTGCGCGGCGGGAGGGCGTCGGACTCTGCTGTCCTGCTTAGGTGCCTGGTATATGCCCCCTGTCGCGTCCCCCAGAACGTCGCCGCGAGTCTCATGCGGCAGGCCCAGATGCGGGAGCCCACCGCCGCCCGGATGGAACCTGCGTGGGCATACAGGGTCCTCCAGTCGTCCGGGCCTGTCCGTTCCCCCCAGCTCGGCCCCTGAAACGGCGATGCCGGTCCCCCCAGACTGGGGACCGTGACGGCGATGGGAGAGTACTGCCTTGTGGGGCGTTGTGCCCAATGCAGCGGTCTCCCTTGCCTGATGGCTATCGCCTGTCTGAGTTCGCTGCCCGGGAGCTCCTGTTGTTCCTGTAGCAGGTTCTCGAATATGCCCGGTCCCTCTTCCTGCACCCTCCCCGGATGCAGCTGTCTTCCCGGGGTGGTGTCTTCGAGCATCTTCCTGGCGTTCGCGTTTATGAGGGAGACCATCTTCACCTGCGTAGAAGGCTGAGAAAGGAGTGTACGGGTGGAGGGAGAGTTGTCCTGCGGAGGGAGACGAGGGTTTGTAGTTAGCCTCCCTTCTGACTGAACCAAGACAACAAGGTGACGGGTGTGGGTATCGGGCCGCGCGCTGTCTCGGCCTCTGCTGGGCTCTGTCGGCTCCTCCGGTACTCCTCCTGCATAAATTTTCAAAAAACACGTCCTCCCTTGCACACAACACTACATAATTTACGAATAAAAATATTATTGTCAGTAAAATACGATTTTTTTGCCCGTTGAGGTGCATCCGGACTCTATTTCAACGTACGATCAGCTGAAGCTCCTGTCTATATACAGGACATGGGGTACATCGTGACGGAGGGGAACCGCAACAACGCTACTTTCACGAACACGCCAAAGTCGTTGGGACACCAGTACACGACTTTCGCACGGAAGCTGGAGGCTCCGAAGCTGGACTTCAAGACCGGCATCCGAACCAGGGGGCAGCAATGTAAAGACATTGCATTTGATTATTTCCCGGTGAGTTGTTGGACTGGAAACATTTTGCGTGCCCTAAGTCACCAAGAGGTGAAGGCTTTTGAGGCGGCCTTGGAAAGCCACATGGCTGCGAACTGGGAACGCACCTCTCCCTGGGAACAGGATGAGGAGTGGAGGAGTGAACTCGTTGAGCGCGAGGTAGACTGCCATGCACGACCTTTCCGAGCCATTCAAATGCAGGATACCTTCAAGCACGATTGCGCCGTAGTCGGGTGCTTGAAGGGTGGCAAGCCCTGCGAAGAGCATGGCAAGACATTGGTGGTGGGACAAAAGAAGGTGGAGCTCATGGAGCTGTTGGTGGAGCGGTGCACAACCGACATCGACATGGTGGTGTTGGACCCGTTCATGGGAAGTGGTGCGTGCCATTGTAAATGCATTGGCTTTGCCGCGAGGGACACGCCGGGGTATTGAAATATATTAGGTGTGTCGCAGGAACAACTGGGATTGGAGCGCTTCGCATGGGACGCGCTTTCATCGGCGTGGAGTTGAAGCGTGCAAACTTCATGAGCGCTGTGCACTATTTATCTCACGCGGTGTACTGCTGCGCGCAGCGCCACGTGGGGGATCTTGGATTGGATGAGCCGTACCCCAAGATGAAAGTGACTAATGTGAAGTAGAACATCGAGGATGTCGCGCCAATCTGGACTTGTGGTTAGTAGTGGTCCGCGAAAGTCAATGCACGAAGACGAGTAGGCGATGGGGGGAAGGCCGGAAGACACCAGGTTGAAGCTAGCTAGGGATGTTGGCAGCGGTTGGAAGTAGGTTTTAAGCCAAAACCTCTTGACTTGTGGTTAGTAGTGGTCCGCAAAAGCACGTGAAAACCAGCAGGATACGTAGTTGGTAAATGCACGAAGACGAGTAGGCGATGGGGCGAAGGTCACGGGATAAGGTGTAGTTGTGTTAAGCTTTGGAGGCGGAACTTGCGCGCTGGTAACAAAAATTTGAATATAACCCAACAAAAAAATAGTGCTTTAAAAAAATTGTGTGTGGTGAAGGTGTGCAAAGGTATAAGAAGTTAAATAATTTGGGTAATATTTAGGATTTGTGAATAACCGGGAAAATGCCAAAAATAAAAAAAAATAATTGTTAATAAAATGGGGGGTTCATCGATGAACCCCCCAAAAAGATATTGCCTTAAAACAGGCTGAGCGTTTTACAAATTTTCCGAAAATAAGAAAATGCCAGAAATTATGCATAAATTAACGTAAAATTTCGGGGGTTCAACGTCGAACCTCCCATAAAATATTTCCTTAAATCAGGTCGAAAACTTCAATTTTTGGGGTAAAATTTAGGAATATTTCTTAAACCCTAAAACTGCCGGAAATTTAAATAAAATAACATCAAACTTGGGAAAATCTTAAACCCTAGATTCGGTAAAATTTTCAATTTCTTAAGGGCCTCCCATTGTAAAACTCCCCAACTCCCGAAACTCCCCAAATGCGTTTGCTGCCATCAACCTATCATATGCTTCTACTACATTATCATGCAGTATGCTGTGCCAGTATTTCAGTATGACACATTATTACACAGTACTGTGTGCTCCCGCGAAGGGGGGTCCTTTCCTCTGCAAGGGTCTCGGGCGCTAATAATGCAAGGCGCGCATGACACTGCTGATGGCATGTATGACACTGCTAAGTTATCCGCGCATGACACTGCATATTGTCCTAGCACAGAGGAATCCGAGCGTAGCAGAATATGTGCGTCTCTAAACGCAAAAGTAGACTATATGTTTCACTATAGGTATATTGTCTGCATCAATTTACACAACTCGTGTTAATTTTCTTTTTGGGGAATGAAAGCCCAGTGTTCATTCAAGGTCTACATGCAATGGACCGAGTCCAAAATTCGCCGTTCCAAACTGCTCTATGCTTTAACAAATCTGGTGATATAATCAAAATGGTTTGTTCCATGTTGCATACTGACACATATCGTGAATATGGGTCAACTTCCCTTGCAATCCATCAACCTCGTTGATCTTAGTTAACCTTGGAAGCACACTCGATGTGTTTCCTCGAGCATATGCAGCCCCCTCTAAATCTGCACATCGATAAGAACATGTCGACTCCCCTTCATAAAGCGCTTCGGATATCATAACAATTGCCAAGAAAAACAAAATGTAATGTGGCTTGCAACACAGGAATCAAAAGATGAATTTCCACCGTGCATGTTAGCATAATGCGAGACCACTCCACCATCAAACCGCACTTCTTGCTAAAATGGCAAGACGTACATTCAAATGCTGTATGTCTGGGATCAAGTCTCTTGGATGCACCCTACTCGGCCGTTCATTCCGGGCGATGCCCTCTATGCAAATGTAATTTTCCTCGCACAAATTCTATGATTGCGACAAGGAGAAAGCGAATTGTGTGTGTGCGTTACATATCATGAGAAACCCAAGACCCATTTATCAGCTCGCACGCTTCTCGCACACATCTCCCCCCAGCGCGCCTATCCTCAGCCTGGCTGCACAATCGTAAAAGCAAAATCCATGACGCTTGGCACTGCTCGCTTCTTGGTGGTGCGTACCTAGGAGCACGATGCTGGTCTGGCCTCCAAGCACCTCAGCTGCACGCTTCGCTGGTACCTCGCCAGCCTCATCCGTGGCCAAGTCGCGCAATGGCACTGTGCGGGTGCCCCCAGGTCCTGCGTAGCGAATCATGGTTGGTAGTTCCGGCACGTGGGCAATATCCACACACTTTCCGCGCAGATGTGGCACAAAGTAACAACACGTGGCGGCGCTGTCGTTGGACTCGAGGTCGAAGTAGCATGGCGCAGTAATGATGTCCTCGAGCAGGCCGCGCCTGAGCCTCCCCCCCACCATGCACCTCCAACCACCTGCTTAACCCACTGAAGGGGTGACATTCATTTGCCAAAGGCAGGCACTGATATAATTTACATTGAATGTTTTTATCAACCACTTACGGCTGCTAAAATCAGTACTAATGTTGAGTGAAATGGCTGTACATGCATGCATCAAAGTTCGACAGAGTCCCCTGGCTCGGTTGAGGTGGGCATCAAAGTTCGACAGAGTCCCCTGGCTCGGTTGAGGTGGGCAGCAAAGTTCAACAGAGTCCCCTGGCTCGGCTGAGGTGGGCATCAAAGTTCAACAGAGTCCCCTGGCTCGCTTGAGGTGGGCAGCAAAGTTCAACAGAGTCCCCTGGCTCGGTTAAGGTGGGCATCAAAGTTCAACAGAGTCCCCTGGCTCGGTTGAGGTGGGCAGCAAAGGGAACAGAGCTGAATGGCCGTGTCGGCTCGTGGCCACTTGTACTGCTGCACATTGTCTCAGAGCTACATGTGCCAATCTATCTCTTGGCAACGCCTCACTTGGCCGCAATCATGTTTGCATCAAGGATGATACTATACATACTCACTCTTCGTACATGTTTGCATCAAGGGTGATGCTATACTCACTCGCCATGCATGTTTGCATCAAGGGCCATGCTACATTCATTCTGCAAGCACGATTCCGCGAAGGAGCACCACTAACTCGCCTGTGATAATTCTCAACGAATGCACCCCCGGTAAAGCGACGGCTATTCAGGTTCGTGAGACCCTCGACGTAGGGGTGTGCGTGGCTGGGTCAGCGCGAGGTGCGGGAACTCCAAAGGGATCTCCGCAATCACCGAGCGCTTGTGTGAAGGCGAGCAGCGCGCACCGGTGGCCCTTATATCCGTTGTGGGACTTCACAATCCACGCGCTGTCGCAAGACACAAGCGGCACGACCGGGGTGCGCCGCGCGGCCGTGGCGAGATCAACCAGGAGCGCCACCTCCTGTGCGAAGCTCAGCCGATCCGGGTGGCGTCTGCCCGGGCCCTGCGGCACCAATGCAGAGGAAAATCAGAGGCAATGCCACGCCGGCTCGGAGTTGACGACGCATTGCCGGATCACGGGAGCTGCGCTCTGCTCTTCACGGCTTGAGTCAGTGCACTCTGATGGACTGGACACAGGCGCTGCAGCTCAACCGAGAAGTGCCAGAAAGCAGACGACAGACAGGGCCAGGTCAGCAGCGGAGGAGTTAAATTGAGCGTCATAAGTGGGCCCCGCAACACTTGGCTGAGTCCTACCTTGAGCGCTAGCAGGCGTTTCGGCTTTGGGAGGGGCGTCCGATTCTCTAGTTCTGTCTCCATGCTAGTTTTCCCACCCTGTAGCGGCGCGCCACCCCCATCCCCCAACAGGCGCACCTCACCCAGGGTCACTGCATGATGGCTGTGCTTACGCTGGGATGCTGCCTCCCGGAGCCCCGCGGCGCCAGCACGTGGTGGTATCGATTGACACAGGGGAAGGCGCAGATGCGGCCAGAAGCATCCGTCCAATTGGAGTGCGGGAACGGAGCGGCGAAGATTCCGACCGAGCCCCGGAATTCCATCTATGATAC
The DNA here is from genome assembly GCA_001247695.2 of Cymbomonas tetramitiformis. Lineage (NCBI taxonomy): Eukaryota > Viridiplantae > Chlorophyta > Pyramimonadophyceae > Pyramimonadales > Pyramimonadaceae > Cymbomonas > Cymbomonas tetramitiformis. The sequence goes on along the minus strand of LGRX02018627.1, from coordinate 2,421 downwards.
AATCGATTTAACAACCCAGATGTTCGAAATTGGCCGCGCCGAAACCTCTGATTTGTGGGCGCGTCTGCGCAAGGGGCAGCCAGAGAAGCGAGAAGCTCGCCAGAAAGCAGTGGCGGCTGGTTAGCGCTTATTTTGACCATGCAACAGTGCAATGTCGGGGCGGTGTAAAACACAGTGAAATACTAGCTTTGACACCGACGGCAACAGAAGTGCGATCGACTGATCTCGAAATCTGCGGTTGAAAGGAGCTCTGGTTGTGCACATCCATCGAGGGGTGCTGGAGGGGCGCGTCTGCGGTGCGCGCCGCGTTGCTACTGAAGGAAGGGACGACATCCTGGTCCCATTTGCCTCAGACCGATGTGAACATTCTCAAAAGATCTCTGTTGAGACCATCGTCTCGCTCACGACTATCATGACTATCGTCGGCGCTCGCCACTGAACGTGCCCGTTGGTGTTATAGTTGAGTTTTGCGAATGCCCAATTGTCATAATTGAGAGCCCCTTAATTCCCCCCTGTTCAAACAATTTCATCCAGTGTTTTCCTTTCTAACATGCATGCACTACCGTTGCGGCCTTCGGCGCTTTTTGGAGCGCAGCTTGGCACACGCCGCACTAAGCTCCGCGACTTAACTGTCATCGAGCTCCGTGAAATCCATTTACATCGTTAGCACCGATCAAATATTTTTTATCAGAATCTGAGGCTGAAGCTTTTAGATCAACATGGCTCTGCTTGTAGAGGCGTACCTGTGTTGCGAGGTGGTACGCATCGGGAGTGTGGGGGTGCCAGGCTCCAAACATCTGTGAATCCGAAACATCCCCTCATCAACGCACCTCAGCACGGAAAGTTTCGATGACTACACCTGTGGGACATCTGTATCTCAATGCACTGCTGTGCTCATATGGCGAAAGGTTTAGGGTGCTACACGGTTACAGTATGGTTTGGAGCCGGAATTAGGGCAGTCGGAGACATTGGGGCTCTGATGTTCTGGAAGGACGGCCAAATCGAGGCGGCGCGCTCCGGCACGACAGGCCGCTCGCGCGCTCCAGCGCGATGGGGTGCTTGCAGTAGGCACACCTGCATGAAGGCTCGCTTGAGGGTCGGGAACACGACGTAGTGCGTGGCCACCACCGGCTGCGGCCGCGCTGCAATCCATCCGTCCGTGTCCGCCATCAGGTTGAACAGCCACGTCGGCGCCAGCGCGATGCTGTCGTGAGATGCGAGCTCCTCCCGTCGCTCGATCTGGGCGGGGTCTGTGAAGAGCGGATGCCAGTGCACGGCATAGTCCGCCGGGATGCTGGTGAGGAGCCGGGGATCCACCGTTGGGGTGGGACGGGAGAAGGTGTGGTCTTCTGGGTACCACCGGTACTCGGTGTGGTGGAGACGTTTGAAGTCTTCCTTGAAGGCGGTTTCGTTCGGGAACGTGCAGTGCAGGGCGCGGTGGGGCCGGCCACGACAGGCGCATGCCGCAGCCTCGACCACCTCGTTAAAGATGTTCTGCTCCCAAATAGCTCCCATCGCCGGGTTGCCGTCCACACACCGGATCGGCTCCTCCAAGAATAGGCGCTCCCGGATGCGTCCAATCAGCTCTCGGAGGAACCACTCCGCCCCTCCCCCGGCGGTCGCACGCTGCACATAGACCAGGCCGACATTGATGGCCGGGAAGTCTGCGCCGCCGCCCTCGGACTGCACCAGCACGTTGTGGCGCCCGAGGGCTTCTCCCTGCAACCCCGCCGCCATGCCGTACCCTAATGGTATGACCACGCCGCCGCACGCCCCGATGATGACCCGGGGTAAACATGGGACGGGTTGTGTGATCCACAGATATCGTGCGTCGGCAGGTCCCAAACAGAATATTCTTTTGGAAGCCCTGTCCAACAGTATTCAGAAAGAAGGTTGAAAATGAGGAGCTCGTACGGGCTCAAAACGTAGGCCTCACAGGTTGGAGGGGTTCCAAGGAAGGAGCAGGGATACCGACGCGGCTGCGGCGCAGATGCAAGGATATACAATTCATGAAGAGGCTTGACCGCAGGAGAGAGCGGCCTTTTCGGCACAATCGCGCGCTTCTGAGTCTCGGGCATATCGAAGCTTCGTCAGGGAACTTCACGCGGGCTCTGGGTGACAGCATGACTCCCGCCTGACATAGCTCGCGCGCGCGCAGTTGTCGACAAGAGGCGCTGATAAGACGCACCTTTCAATCAGGAAAGTTGAGCAGACTACCCGAAAAACGATGGCAGAGTCGATGGGTTTTGAGTGTTTGTGTGTGAAAAATGGAAGGCGTTATGTGCACCGTCCGATTTGTTCTAATCGGATCGAGGGCTAGATCGATTTTGTTCCATGTATGACATACCACCTCATCGGTTACAAAATATGATGCGGTACCACATCGGTTACAGATATGAACCTATCCCTCATCGGTTACAG
>LGRX02018624.1:0-13873 GCA_001247695.2 Cymbomonas tetramitiformis | reverse complement strand
CGGCAAGATATGCAATATCAATAATCGCAGATTTTTTGATGTTGAAATAGGTAGTAAATAGTGTGCTGAAGGTGATCAGTTGCTAATAAACAAGTTATTCCAACATCTGATACATGTCTGAGTTAATGAAAAATCTTCCCCTGCCTACATGCTTTACACACTACCTTTTCCTCATGACCCCCACAGTTCTCACACAAAAACACACCACACTCGCTGAACATATTTGTGGAACAGTTGTGGCAGTATGGATATTCTTCACAAAGATAACATCCATACACCAGCACATCAAACAGAAAGATCTTGCAAAGTCTACAGTGAAACTGTGCATCCTCCTCTTCACTGTAATCTTCTAATTCCTGGGGGAAAAAAACAATATGCATTAATTAGGCACCAAAATATCTATCGCGAAATAAATATTCTGCTTGAAATTTAAGAAACACGCAAAATCTACTCGGGTGACAGGCGCGTGCCCGGGGAGCTGTCCCCACATATTGAACATCAAAACCTTCCATCACCGGGCGCCTTCCCACCATGCACACCATCATGCAGCCTCCGCGCACCCTTTGCCCCTGGGTCATATGGTCCTTTCATGCACGCTATGCACCTTTCTACAGTACGCGCACCCTCCGCCATCCCTCCCCACCCACGACTCGCAACGCCGCTGCTCAACCTTTGGCCGCTGATTCGCAACCGCAGATGAAGCAGCATAAGGCACGGCGCCGGGGAGAGCGCCGCACGCGCCACGCGCCTGATTCGGCGCGGAGCGGAGCAGCCTCCCCACACCCTTGGTCCCTGGGTCCTATGGTCCTTGCGGGCACGCTTTGCACCTATCTACCGTACGCGCACCCTCCGCCATCCCTCCCCACCCACCACTCGCAGCGCTGCTGCTCACTCTTTGGCTGCTGATTCGCAACCGCAGATGAAGCAGCATAAGGCACGGCGCCGGGGAGAGCGCCGCACGCGCCACGCGCCTGATTCGGCGCGGAGCGGAGCAGCCTCCCCGCACCCTTGGTCCCTGGGTCCTATGCTCCTTGCGTGCACGCTTAGCACCTATCTACCGTACGCGCACCCTCCGCCATCCCTGCTCACGGCCTGCTCACTAAACTGGCCGGTAGTTGCCGCTGCTAGCGACCATATGAAACACTTGCCATCGCCGGGGACTATTACAAGCCGCCATGTGCGTAGAGAGCAGGGAGAGCGGCCCTACAAAAACACGCGAACGGACACTGTCACAGGGGCATACACTCGATGGCTGTGGAAGCATGCGCAGCTCGGGACCGACATCGCCAGGTATCCATGGCCCTGTCGATGGCCCGGGGAGAGCCATTCTTTGGACGCTGCTCACCCTTTGGCCGCTGATTCGCAACCGCAGATGACGCAGCATAAGGCACAGCGCCGGGGAGAGTGCCGCCCGCGCCACGCGCCTGATTCGGCGCGGAGCGGAGCAGCCTCCCCGCACCCTTTGTCCCTGGGTCCTATGGTCCTTGCGTGCACACTATGCACCTATCTACCGTACGCGCACCCTCGCGCATCCCTCCCCACCCACGACCTGCAGCGCCGCTGCTCACCCTTTGGCCGCTGATTCGCAACCCCAGATGAAGCAGGATAAGGCACAGCGCCGGGGAGAGCGCGGCACGCGCCACGCGCCTGATTCGGCGCGGAGCGGAGCAGCCTCCCCGCACCCTTTGTCCCTGGGTCCTATGGTCCTTGCGAGCACACTATGCACCTATCTACCGTACGCGCACCCTCGCGCATCCCTCCCCACCCACGACCTGCAGCGCCGCTGCTCACCCTTTGGCCGCTGATTCGCAACCGCACATTCTACACATTTGGGGAGTTTGGGAGTTTTGGGAGTTGGGGAGTTTTACAATGGGAGGCCCTGAAAAAACTGAAAATTTGACCGAATCTAGGGTTTAAGATTTTCCCGAGTGGAATGTAATTTTATTTAATTTTCCGGTTGTTTTAGGGTTTAAGAAATATTCCTGATTTTCACTAAAAAAATCATCTTTTTCAGCCTGAAATAAGGAAGGTTTATGGGGTTTTTGTGTTAAGAAAACATAAATTTTCAATTGAAGTTCTACAATATTTTACGCCTTTTTAAGCTTCAAAATTTTTTCGAAACTCAGTAGCAAAATGATACTTGATACGTCTGATTTTTATGAAATATGTTTTTGGGGGTTCATCGATGAACCCCTTTTTTTTTCTTCTAGTTTTATATGAATTTCAGGCCTTTTTGGGTTTTGGGGTGTTTTACAAGGGGAGGCCCTGAAAAAATTGAAAATTTGACCGAATCTAGGGTTTAAGATTTTCCCAAGTTGAATGTAATTTTATTTAATTTCCCGGTTGTTTTAGGGTTTAAGAAATATTCCTGATTTTCACTAAAGAAATTATCTTTTTCACCCTGAATTAAGGAAGATTTATGGGGTTTTTTGTGTTAAGAAAACATAAATTTTTAATTGAACTTGTACAATATTTCACGCATTTTTAAGCTAATTTATTTTTTTTGAAAATCGGTAGCAAAATGATACTTTTTACGTCTGCTTTCATGAATTATTTTTTGGGGGGTTCATCGATGAACCAATATAATTTTTTTCAGTTTTCTATGATTTTCAGGCCTTTTCGGCGTTTTTTTAAAATTTGAGAATTTTGGAAAAAACCCAGAATTTTTCTACACTTTCAGGAATATCTTTGGTTGGCTTTGTTCCTATTTCACTAGATTAGAACGCTTGTTCACGTAAAATATAAAGCTTCAAATCAATATTCAAAGCAAAGTTACCGGCGCGCATGTTTTGCCTCCAGAGTTTAACACGACTTCACCCTTTCTAGTGCCCTTCGCCCCATCGCCTACTCGTCTTCGTGCATTGACCAACTACGTTCTCTATTGGTTTTTCACGTGCTTTCGCGGACCACTACTAACCACAAGTCCCGGTGGCCGGCCCCCCAGTTCGGTTCAAAACATACTTCTCGCCAAGATCCCTAACTAACTTTCACATTATCCCTGGACACTCAGTCGCATATTTCCCAATGTGTGGTACCTGTGGAAAAACAATTACGTTAGTCCAAAGCCCAACAAACCGTGCAAACAACAATGTCGCTTTCGTACCTGAGTTACTGCTCTTGAAAGGTCAAGGCCCCAGCTCCAAGCCGTTGTTCCCTAGTTAGTGACAACCCATGTGCCACAACCAGGTCCGTAGGTGAAGGCGGTACATCACAGTAGTTGGGCAATACCGTAGCGCAACACTGGTGGAGAAGACAGAATTGAAACTTGTGGTTTACCCACTGACCATTCACCTTGCGCCGACCCATGACCACCACCCTTGGGCCATCCTTTGAAAGGATGGGCTGGGATTGCTTGTGGGTCTTCGCTGTCACGCAACCCTTGCGGGACTCGGAGGCCGCGCATCTTGCTTTCCTACCGGTACCGGGCACCACCATCCATTGCCCGTAGGCCAGTTCCTCACTCCCGACACGATCGCCGGTGGTGAGGCGGGATCCCAGCGCCGTTAAGATGTCGTCGATCTCCTCCGTGGTAAACCCCGATTGCACGTAAAATGCATGTCCAGGTTTGAACCCCGCGCGGAATAGGAGGGTGGACAGGCACAAGCAAAGCTTCACCGAAGTCGACCTTCCCACGCGAGTCATCGTTTGGCGCCATGAGTAGCATGAGCAGCTGATGCGTTGTTGCGCCGCCCGGGCCAGATGACCAAATATCACCCGCGAGGGTTCACCTCGACCAGAGGACAAGGTGTAACTGCGGTCCAGGAAGCCGTCGTGTCTTCCACGTGCGGTTAAACGGACGGTGGGTTGGCCAACCTGTATCACTTTCAAGCGCTTGTCAGGCTGCAAGAACATGCGAGCCAACATTTGCGCGTGGCCTTTCGTGGTGCTTGTCTGGTACCGCACCTCGTCCAAAGACCCGACGGACACGCGGCGAGTGTCCACGTAGCGATGTTCGGAATGAAAGTGCACCGCGGTCTCCAAATATTGCACCACGAGAGCCTCGTCCACCTCTTGGGAAGACTGCCAAACATAACGGGCGGCCGGGTCCTCGGTGTTTGGGTCGAACTGCCATTGGAACTCCAAAGGGTTCTCGAGGCATGCCCGCACCAACTTGATGGCCGGAGTCGGCGTTCCAGGCTCGTCGATCGTCACCCTAGTCTTAGTCCTCTTCCCCATCGATCGGACTTGGTTTGGTCGGTGACTGCGTGTCTCCGTCGTCACTGGACCAGGAGTGACATATATTTCACGCACCTCCTCAAGGACGTCGTACGCGGTGTGGCGTGCGCGTTGCATGGCGGTGTACACCCTTCGCCGCTCATCGTAGAGGGTGTTCGTGCGGGAGTCCCGCTGGCTGTGGCCACCTTCTCCTACGTGCTCCAACCAGGCGGACTGAGTGATGTACGTCACGTTCTCCAGGTGCAAGAACTCGGAGGCCGGCAGATTCACGCCGATCAGTTTGCCGTCCTTGGAGAAGAGTTGCTCCGCCGGGTTAGCCCCTTTGCTTTGTGTGAAAAGCTGCAGGGTGCGTTCGCCTTCACCTTCGTAAAATAAAACGAGGGAAGACAAAGAGGATTGCACGCTCTTGCTCTCTTGCTCCATGATGAAGTCGAAGAGGCGCGCACGTGCGTCCATCACACGTCTGGGGGCTTGTGCTTCGTACCACCGTGTGAACAGTGTCCGGAACTGGGTCTCCTCGAAACTCTTGTCCAAACACCGAGCGTGTATCCCCATGTTCGCAACGAGGTGCAAGTCACAGCCTTTCTCCAACGAGTTGCCCGCCTCGTCCCGCGTCATGTACTTCTTTCGGTCCTCCCGGCGCATGAACTTGTTGTAGTTCATGCGGATGCCGATCCAGCCTCCGCCACCCGCGTCACGGACGAAACCGACGGGACGAAAGCAAATCTCACCTTTTGGGTTGGTCTTTACCCAAACCTCCTTGTCTCGATATTTCGCGAAGTCGGCGTCCTCCATGGCCACCGTCCGGCAAGCGTAGTCGATGCCTTGCCACATCTTCTCCTCATCCACACCGCGTTCACCCGCCGGCAGCACGAAGGTTGCTAGTTTTATCAACCCAATTCCGGGCACGACCGTTGCAACCTTCTCGACAACTCGACCGTTAATGCAGCTGTGGCCACCATCAGAACATGCGTAGCAACCGATGAACGGAGGCTTGCCGAGAATGCGGTCCATCAACAGCATGATCTTCGCGGGGGACCACGGCAAGTCCAGGGGGCACATGAACCAGTTCAGAGGTGCGGTGTCGAAAAGAAGAGTACGGTATCCCTTTGAGTCTAGGATCCGTTTCATTTCCTTGACCTCGTCATCAGCAGCACGCTCGGGGGCACGTTGAGTCGCACGGTGTTCTTTCATCACGTCGCGGACGGCGCGAGCGTCTTGCATTTCGCGGGCCACCTAAAATGGAACCATGCATTAAGAATAACATGTCCCCGACGTATAACGGAAAGGTAACACAAATATAGGGCGATACCTTGTACACGTCGATGGGAGAGCCGTCCGGAGAGGAAAGCATCTTCTCGAAGGCAACCGTTGTGGCGGAGTTCTTCAGCTTCTCGGAAGTGAAGCGACCACCGAAAACGGGAAGGGCTTCTTTGATGGCGTCTTGGGTTTCTTTGGAAACAACGGCCTTCCCCTTTTTATCCATGGGTTGGCAGGCATGGGTGCCTTCGTGTCTAAAGAGCAGTAGGTGGCCTTCGGCTGCGGGAAGGTCGATGCGGACCAAAGTAGCCCGGGCACCACAGGTAATAACTTCCATGGGTTCTTGACACTTTTTGCATGGAGGGCCTTCAATCTGAAAGAAGAAAAGAAAAGCGTAAGGTCCTACTGGAAAAGTGGGGAAAGTGTACGGGAAAACCTTGGGATTAAAATACCTCAACGCCGAGGAAAGCGGAAGCGGAGCGTTTGCCACGTTGTTGAGAACTTGTCTGAACGAACTCTTTGTCATGGGTTTTAAAGAAAGAGCACTCCGTATTCCTGCAAAGTTTTTCTCCAAGGCAGTTTTGAAGTCGAACTTGAGAGTTGCAGTCCTTGACAGCATCTTGTCGGGTTACCTCCGCCCAAGTTGTGGCGCAGGCGTGGGACCAAGAACGGTTCGTGACATGGAAGTCAAGTTTGTTCAGCGGTAGACCGCCCTTCCCGGTTGGTTTAGGAAGAGGTGAGGACATGTGGTGACCAAAAGTTACATTGCCATCGACGTCGAAGGGGACCTTGTTCACACGTTTGCAATCTGCGGGCCACTTAAAAGAAGAGGCGTGACTGGAAGTCGAGTCGGACTTGGAAAGGTTTGTCGAAGCGACGGACTCCGTGGGCTTGGGCTTCGTGTTTGGTGAGAACCGGGGAGTCTTGCACTCGCCGGTGTAAATAATGTCTTCTTCATCATCGCTGTCATCGCTTTCGCTGTCGCTTACCAAGATTGGCATGTTGTCGTCGGTAGGAGTACCGTACACATTGTGCAAGAAGCCCGCGTGAACGGGAAACAGGTCCAAAGAGCAAGCAACGGAGTCATCGTACTCGGAGGTGACGGAAAGATCTTCTTTCTTGTCAAGACTAAAAACATTGCAAAGTGTGTCGCTAGTCACAAAAGGGTCTCCAAGATGCCAAACAATAGGAATTTCACGAACGACATCCCCGGTTTCAAGGCAGCGAAAAGTAACAAATTGAGTGGACATTGCATTAGCCCTAGGAAGTCGGTAAAATAAATGCACTCCCGAAGTGAAAGTGTCGAGGAGAGGCCTTAAAAACTCTAGTCGCCAAAATAAAAGGCGACGCCGAAATAAAATCGAGTCGAGGCGACGGCTGGGAAATTTTCGAGTCGAGTCGAGAACGACACCGACCAAACGAGTCTAGCTGTTTCGGAAAGAGAGGCGAAGGAAAAAATCGAGTCGAGTGTCGAGTCGAGGCGAAACCTTCAAAATATTCGACTCGAGGAAACGCTTTGAAAATTTAAAAAAAAAATATCGAGGCGAAAAAATATCGAGTCGAGAACGACACTGACCAAAGGAGTCGACGTGTTTCGGAAAGAGAAGTCGAAGAAAACCTGAAGACAGTTGAGAGCTAGTAAAGAACTCTAGCCGCCAAATAAAAAGCGCAAAGATTTAAAGTCAAAAGAAACAAGCAAAGATGCCTGCAAAAAAAGGAACCACCAACAAGTCCGGGGATGGCAACACGGAAAGGTTGGTTTACGCGGACGTGATGGAACAGCGTTTCGTTGAGCAGAAAGTGCTGAAGCTCGCGGACTGCTCTTTCGCTGACAACCCAAGAGGACACAATCACAACGGTGTCAACGTGGAGAAGTCCGTTGAGAAAAACGGCATCGACCTTTCCCAAACCATGATCTGGCGCCGCGCCAAAAAAGGAGATCCTAAGGCCCACGGGTAAGTTTCACTAAACCTTCTTGAAGAACTGCGCTGACAAAAGGTAGAAGAGACAAGTGTGAAAAAGCGTTCATCGATGAACGCTTTTTAAAAAACACTGCTAAAGAAACAAGTGTTTTGACCGGTTTAAAGAAAAGTGTTCATCGATGAACGCTTTCTTTATTTTGTTTCTGAAGCTTGAGTATTTTAAACTGTTTTTAAGAAAGCGTTCATCGATGAGCGCTTTTCTTAGCTTTCCTTGTATTTTTCCTAAAACTTTGCGGTTTGGAGTTGCAAAAGCTGCGATATTTCTGTGTGATTCAGCTTTTTTCTCAGGAAAAATACAAGGAAAACTAAGAAAAGCGTTCATCGATGAACGCTTTCTTAAAAAGAGTTTAAAATACTCAAGCTTCAGAAACAAAATAAAGAAAGCGTTCATCGATGAACACTTTTCTTTAAACCGGTCAAAACACTTGTTTCTTTAGCAGTGTTTTTTAAAAAGCGTTCATCGATGAACGCTTTTGCGTTCATCGATGAACGCTTTTCTTATTCAGCAAAAAAAGGTTAGTGCTTGAACTCTTCTTGGTTTTGCATGGTGACTTTCTTCTTGTTTATTTGCTGTTCACCTGCAGGTCTACTGACTCCCTTCAGGACTCTTGCTCGGAAGAAGAACATGCGGTGTCAGAGCGAGTGTTGCTTGTAGATGTTACATCCTCAGAAGATGAGGAAGATTCTTGCAGGAAGAACCATGTTCCCATTAGCTGGTATAATGTTCCAAACGTGGCAGTAGCTAAGAGGAGACTCAAGAATAAAAAAGACGCTGAGCGAAACGCAAAAAAACTTAGGAAGCAATGTCCTTTGTGGATGCTAGACAGCCAGTGGTAGCTTTAGCTGAAGTAAACACTTTATATATTTTTTTATAAATAGTTTCTCTAACCCTTTAACCCATGTTCTTTGTCGTTTTAAATGGCGTGCTGTGTTTGTTTTGTTTTCAGTAAGCGGTACATTGCCATTGACGGACATGGTAGGCACGAGTTTTTCACTCGTGCCTTCCAAGATGGCGCCGTGGTAGGCGGAAAAAAACTAGAGGCCCGGGACAAAAGGTTTCTGGAATGCAACGTCATCGTGGTGTCGGAGGACATCACCAAGGAGGAGGTTACATGCCTCGCCCTCTCGCGCATCGTCCAGAACGAGAAGGGGTCCAAGAAAAAACTTTTTTCGACGACTACACCTCCTTCAAATGGCTGATGTCCTCCATTGACAAGACCGTGGCCAAACCACAGAAGTTGGTTGTTTTGTTCTCTCACATCGACCCTTCGTTATACTCGTTGATGTTCTTCAAGAGGATGGCCCACATCCACGAAAAGGTGATCGGCCCCGACGAGCGGCTGGAGGCCTTGCTTCGCGAGAACTGCGAAGCTTTGGGGAAGGATTCCCCCTTCGGCTTCAACTCCTTGTTCGACAACAAGGAATTCCAACGTCTTAATCCGACACAAAGATATCAGGTACGGTGGAAGCCGGTCTTTATTTTATTGTGTTACATGCAACCATCACGCCTGAAGACAAACACATGTCTCAGGTTTTCCTGAAAGTGAACGAGAACGTCAAGTTCGCCGTGAAGGACGAGAATGGCGAGCTCCACTTGAAGAAGAAGAAGCAATGCGCGACTTTGGGCTTCGTCGGAACCACACGCGCCTTCACGGACTTGTGTTCGTTTGTGCTGCTTCGTCAAGAAGTCCGCTCACAGCTAGAGCTTCAAAGCTCTAAGGGGAAGGCGAAAAAAACTGAAGAGGCGTCCAAGTTCTTGGAGGACATGAGCGCCGGAAAGTAAGTCCATCTACCACGGTTTGGTTAAAGCCGTGAACTATTTTTTTATGCGGAAAGGTGATGGGTGTTAAACTTTTGTTTACAGGTACGATGGTACTTTCTTCGACGCCAACGAGACTTGCTCCAAGACCAGTAACTTGGCTCGCCTGAACCGGGATGTCGAGCCGAAAGTCGTGCAGGACATGCTGAAGAAGCACAACGAGATGGTTGAGTGGGAGGAGACTGCTGTGGAGGCTCAGGAGAGTGGCGTCGAGACCCTTGCGGAAGTTGCAGCTGGTGAGACGGGTGGGGATGTTGAAGAGGAAAAGGAAGAGACGCAGGAAGGTGCGTCGGTTGGGGATGATGACGAGGTAGGCGATGGGGATGAGGAGGTAGAAGGTGAGGAACCGGTTGGTGAGGAAGATGGTCAGGAGAACGAGGAGGAGGAGAACGAAGAGGAAGAGGAGGGCGATGAGGAGGGCGATGAGGAGGAGGATGGAAAGTTTGACTTTGAAAAGGAGTCGGATGAGGTTCGTGAAACACGTGAAGATCGGAAGCGGAAGAGACAGGAAGTGGCGGATTGGTTTGCGGCGGAGGACGCGGGGGAACATGTCCCAAAATCAAAGAAGCAGAGAAAGGATCTAACTAAGAAGAGGGCGGAGATGGGGAAGCTACGTCAAGAGTTGCAGGCCTTTGAGGAGGAGGATGCCGCTTACGCGGCTTGGCTTAGCGACAAGGAGAAACAGAAGGATGAGCAGGACATGGAGGACGACCCGGCCCCCTGCGCGGAATGGATGAAGCCTTGGGTTGGGGTGTCGCGAGGGAACCCGGACTACGAAGGGTTGCGACAATGGAAGATGGCAGGCGGAACGCTCCGAAATGGAACGCAGCAGAAGGGACCGGTGAAGGAGAGCATTGAGATTGGGCAGTTCTTGAAGATGAATGAGGAGGCGTTGAAGCCTGGTGTACGGCATCATGTGCACAATATTGTGTCCGTGGAGGTGCCGAAGGTGGTAGCGGTGAAGAACCGTGGCGTGACGCGTGGCACGAAGGTGAAGGATGAGAAGGTGGAGTACGTCTTGGAGTTAATCCATCAACACGGACATGCCGAGTCTGAGAAGTTGTTGGTGTTGACATCGGTTGCCATGAACTCCCAAGGCATCCCGCTGTTGCAGCTGTACTTCGGCGAAGCTCTCGGGGCCATGGACGTCATCACGCACAACGCGGCGGAAGATAAGTTTTGTGTGGCGGCGGTCATCACGGATGTTCCGTGGGGCCATGAGAGCAAGACCGGGTACAACACGAAGGTGGATTGGGATGCGTTCGCAGTCAAGTTGGACGAGCTGTGCGCGAACAACGATGGCATGTCGGAGGTTCATAAATACGCCGATCTGGGAAAGGTGGACGGAGACACCATTGTGTGTGCCTTAGGCGACAGTGAAGCCCTTCGAGCTTTGGAGGCGGGCTGGAAGGCGTTGAAGCACCCGGTAGGATCGATGTAACACTTGTTGCTTTGAAGGCACCCTTTTATTTTTGTTTTTTTTGTTACGTTTCTTAAAGGGAGGGAAAAGGGGGGAAGGATCACAGGTGTACAAGACAATGCCGGGGTACATCGTGACGGAGGGGAACCGCAACAACGCGACTTTCACGAACACTCCAAAGTCCGTGGGACACCAGTACACGACTTTTGCACGGAAGCTGGAGGCTCCGAAGTTGGACTTCAAGACCAGCATCCAAACCAGGGGGCAGCAATGTAAGGACCTTGACTTTGATTATTTCCCGCTGAATTGTTGGACTGGAAACATTTTGCGTGCCCTAAGTTACCAAGAGGTGAAGGCTTTTGAGAAGGCCTTGGAAAAGCACCTGGCTGAGAGCTGGGAACCAAGCTGGAAGGAAATGGATGAGGAGCAGAGGATGGACATCGTTCAGACCGAGGTAGAACATCAGGCACGACCTTTCCAAGCTGTTCAAGTGCAGGATACCTTCAAGCACGATTGCGCCGTAGTGGGATGCTTGAAGGGCGGTAAGCCCTGCGAAGAGCATGGCAAGACCTTGGTGGTGGGACAGAAAAAGGTGGAGCTCATGGAGCTGTTGGTGGAGCGGTACACAACCGACATCGACATGGTGGTGCTGGACCCGTTCATGGGAAGTGGTGCGTGTCATTGTGGATGCATTGGTTTTGCCGCGAGGGACACGCCGGGGTATTGAAAGATGTTAAGTGTTCCGCAGGAACCACTGGGATTGGAGCGCTTCGCATGGGACGCGCCTTCATCGGCGTGGAGAGGAAGCGTGCAAACTTCATTAGCGCGGTGCACTATTTATCTCACGCGGTGTTCTGCTGCGCGAAGCGCCATGTGGGGGATCTTGGATTGAGTGAGCCGTACCGGAAGATGAAAGTGACAAACGTGAAGTAGAACATCGAAAGTTCGTGAAAGTTAGTTAGGGATCTTGGCGGGGAAAGAAGTATGTTTTGAACCTAACTGGGGGGCCGGCCACCCGGACTTGTGGTTAGTAGTGGTCCGCGAAAGCACGTGAAAAACCAATGGAGAACGTAGTTGGTCAATGCACGAAGACGAGTAGGCGATGGGGCGAAGGGCACTAGAAAAGGTGAAGTCGTGTTAAACTCTGGAGGCAAAACATGCGCGCCGGTAACTTTGTTTTGAATATTGATTTGAAGCTGTATATTTCATGTGATGTTAAGAGCGAAAAGTGTATTTATAAACGGTGACGGAAATATTTCCTTTAGCACATTTAGGGTGTAAGTTGAATCAGGGTGTTATAAAGGTTTGTTTAATGACAAGATTCGAGATGTCCACACACTCGTCATGAACACGGCAAGAATAAACACTTACACACTTTTCTACGGCAAGAAAATAAGCACATCAAGTATACCAGTTCTCAATAACGACAACTTGTAATATACGAAAGACTAGTGGTTGAATGTAAAGTTTATCTACAAACTATAAAGGTCACCAGCACGGTCCGGGTAGTCTTCATCGCGCTCCACCATTTTAAAAACTAAATGAGACCGGACGTCTCACAACTGCATGCGGTAGCGAGTTGCTCAAAACGTTCGGAGTTACCGAACGGCCTACAACAGTTACAGGTCGGCTGAGTCCAGCGGCGGGGACACTCGAGCATATAAAAAAGCGTCCAATGAGAGCCTGGAGTCCCGCCAGGAATGTCAGCAGGCACAACCATGGTCCGCGGGGTAATCCACTCGTTACCAGCACGGTCGGGGTATTCTCCATCGCGCGCCATCAATTCAAAAACTAAAAGAGACCGCGTGCGACGAACGAAGCGCCAACTGGCGAACCCATGGTCTCTTCTTCCACGTTCCATGTTGCGCACGTTGTAATGTGTCGAAAGGCGCCACTGCTCAAGCTGACAGTCATTGCAGCGCAAGTGTTGAATGTGGTGGGTTGCAATCATCTCACGGTCATGAGGTCCGGCAACAAAGTAGTCAACAAACTTGTAAACGGAAGGCATGTTGTCGTGAGACTTTTAATTGTTCGGTGTAGGTTTTTAAGGGTTTACGCGTTTAATGTTTTTAGTCCGCGTTTGTGCTTTATTTAAGAGAAGTCCTGGCGCGCGTCGTAAACTCGAGTTGGCGAGCTAGCGGTTGTAGGTTGTTTTATGCCTGGAATAAGATATAAAAAAACGGGGCAAACCCCCCCAAAAAATAGGGACGAAGTGAACAAAAAATATTCCTGAAATTGCAAAAAAATCGGGGTTTTTTGAAGAAAATTCAAAAATTTTAGAAAACCCCCAAAAAGGCCTGAAATTCATATAAAACTAGAAAAAAATAAAAGGGGTTCATCGATGAACACCCAAAAACATATTTCATAAAAATCAGACGTATAAAGTGTGATTTTGCTACCGAGTTTCGAAAAAAAATTTGAAGCTGGAGAATGCGTGAAATATGGTACAAATTCAATGGAAAATTTTTGTTTTCTTAACACAAAAAACCCCATAAACTTTCCTTAATTCAGGCTGACAAAGATGATTTTTTAGTTAAAATCAGGAATATTTCTTAAACCCTAAAACAACCGGGAAATTAAATAAAATTACATTCAACTCGGGAAAATCTTAAACCCTAGATTCGGTCAAATTTTCAATTTTTTCAGGGCCTCCCCTTGTAAAACTCCCCAACACCCAAAAAGGCCCGAAATTCATATAAAACTAGAAGAAAAAAAAAGGGGTTCATCGATGAACCCCCAAAAACATATTTCATAAAAATCAGACGTATCAAGTATCATTTTGCTACCGAGTTTCGAAAAAATTTTGAAGCTTAAAAAGGCGTAAAATATTGTAGAACTTCAATTAAAAATTTATGTTTTCTTAACACAAAAACCCCATAAACCTTCCTTATTTCAGGCTGAAAAAGATGATTTTTTTAGTGAAAATCAGGAATATTTCTTAAACCCTAAAACAACCGGAAAATTAAATAAAATTACATTCCACTCGGGAAAATCTTAAACCCTAGATTCGGTCAAATTTTCGATTTTTTTAGGGCCTCCCATTGTAAAACTCCCGAACTCCCGAAACTCCCAAACTCCCCAATTGCGTTTGGTGGCAACCGCAGATGAAGCAGGATAAGGCACAGCGCCGGGGAGAGCGCCGCACGCGCCACGCGCCTGATTCGGCGCGGAGCGGAGCGGCCTCCCCGCACCCTTTGTCCCTGGGTCCTATGGTCC
>LGRX02018623.1:0-11768 GCA_001247695.2 Cymbomonas tetramitiformis | reverse complement strand
GGCTGCTCCTGCTTCTGCATTTGCTTCTGCTTCTTCTGCTGGCTCTGGCAGGGCTGCTGCTGGCGCCAACGCCGTCAGGATGCGGTAGTTTTCCTCATCAAAGTCGACGGTCTCTTCCGCCGGTTGCTTGGGGACTTGGAACTTTTTAATGACGTGCACCAGATGCTTTTGAGAATGCGGCAAGTACTGATTTACTCGCACCAATGTGAGCACCGCCTTCATCAGCAAGTTCTCTGAGTAGTTCCAGAGAACCAACCGGTCGTTGTCCTCGTCCGAATTCTCGAGTCCAGCGGGCTGCTGGACCCCGTCCTCGTTCAGCTTGTACATCACCTCAAAACCGTTCTTAGTTGCGAAGGTCGTGTACTTCTTCTCTGGGTCCTCTGCGGGAAGCTGTGCGCAGGGGATCTCAATTTCGTCCTCTTGGTCGTCCTCCACCTCGTCCTCATCCTCGTCCTCATCCTCCCCTTCGCCCTCCTTCTTCGCCTCCTCCTTCTTCTCCGCCGCGTCCCCTTGTTGAAAATATCAAACAATCCTGGTTTTGTGCCTCGTTTCTCCGCCTCCTCCAGCTTTTCCACGAACTGGGTTTGCGTCACCGATTTCAAAAATTGCCACGACGCCAGGTTGCGGTAACACGCCGCGTCGGCCGGCGTGTAGTGTTCAAAACAGTTCTCAATGATATCGGGAGTGAGCAACACCTCCACCCCCGTTCCGGACAGTTGACTTTTGTTCCCCGAAATGGGGAAAATCGTTTGCAGCTGCTCGTCCGTCAACAAGCGTTTAAGGATCTTGGCGCAGTGTCGGACCTCTTGTGTGCCGCTGTTGTCAAGGTCTTCCACCGATTGCGCTTTGAAGCCTTCACCAAAGAGTTTTTCGTCAGACATGATTACGTAGGAGTATGGTAAGTGAGAAGAAAGAAGATAAAAAGTTGTGTCCACAGAAAAGTATACTTGCGATAGTGAAAATCAACTCTTAAAGATAGCATATCGCGAGTACCGCGCTAGTACCACACTATTAACGCACTACTCACGCCACTAGTGCGAAATCAGATCGCACTAGTGATATGACTAGTGCGATCTGACTACATGTGACGATTGAAAGGCAATCAAACGCTCGAACGCCTGGAACGTCGCGCCGGTCATTAGTTTTGAAACTTTGAAGCTTAAACATTTGAGAAGGCGCCAAGTCGCTAAAGCGGGAAGGAAGGAAATATGTTATGCTCGTCGTGCTCTGAAGGCGAATCTGAGCTTAGCGCTTCGTCTAATTCTTCTGGTTCACAAGATTATTACTATGAAACGGTGGAAGACTTTATATGCAAGACGAAAACCATCAACCCAAGAAAGGCGAAGCGTTCCGAACCGGAAGCAGAATCCAAAACGTCGGGATATGGGCCCAACAATACTGCGGAAAGCGTGACAAAGATCGGGGATCTGATGGACCCCGCCAACGAATGCAGGTGTGGGAGGCGCTGTCTGTCCCAATTCGAGTATCGTCCCGTGCAGGCGTACTTACGTGAGAAGTCTACGCTAAACGGTCGCCAGTTCAAGGAGAACATCGTCGCGGAGCTCACTCGTGCGCGTAGGTTCAAGCCCGGTTCGCAGAAGCTTGAAATAGAGATGTTCGACTCGCTGACGTTCCTGGGCAAGAAAGTCTGCAAGGATGCGTTTCGACGACTGCACTTTATTCCCGAAAGCACATGGTTCAAGTGGCACGCGCACGTGTGTGGGGGCGGCATGCTGGAGAGCACAAGGAAGAGGAATTTGACGCTGTACAACGACCCGACGAACCTGAACTGGACTTATTTCTTGGAGTACGCTGCTCACGAGCTGTTGCCGTTGGCGGAGCCACAACCTCAAAACGGCAAACTCCAAATGAATCCGATCCGACCAGCCGATTGTTATGCCGCATACAAGCTTATGCGTCGCGGCGTTTATCAGGTTAAAATCACGCAGTTTCGCAAGTATCTGCGCGAGTACCTCCGCGCGAAGCATATTACCATGCGCAAGCGGAAGGATTGTGCAGGTAAGTGCACGACATGCGAAATCTTGACGAAGCAGCGCCGTGCTGTAAAGGACTTGGAGGACCTGGAGGACTGGAAGACGCTTAACGACGCGCACCGGAGTGATTATCGAAATGAGAGAGCTCAGTACAATAACACCCGTGCTGATAGTGCCAACCAGTTCGGCATCAGTGACTCGTATTGTTTCGACGGGGCGGCAAACAACAACACCGTTTGTCCGCACTTCCCCGTGAAGGTCAAGGCGATGAGCGACAAAGCTGGAAGTTTCTTCCACCTTCATCTGCAAGCAGTCGTGATGCACGGCACGGTGTTGTGCATGTGTTTACTTATGCCATGGGTTCCTGGCAAAGACGTGAACATGTGCCTCACGACGCTCAATATTCTGCTACGGTATGTGGTGGAGAACACGGAGCGGCACTTTCGGCAAACATGCCACGTGCAAATGGACGGAGGGTCGGAAAACTGGAACCGGCATGTTTTCGCCTTCTTCTGCATCCTGGTTCACCACGGGCTGTACAAAGAGATCTACCTACACCGTCTGCCCGTAGGCCACTCCCACAACGACGTCGATGGCTTTTTCGGGTTGCTGAAGATGCTGTTGTGGGGTAAGACCGCGGATAAAAAAGGCCATTGGTTCATATCTTTGGAACAATGGATTGCCTTTCTCTTTGCCTGGACGATAACAACCATCAACAAGCACACGTACGTCGTCGGCTGCAACTTGGACTTCAAATCGTGGATCGACCCGCACTTGAACGAAGAGTTTGGTGGCCACGCTGGACGAGACCGCAAGGTGCATACTTGGTGCTTTTACGTCGCTCCGGACAAGCTCGTCCGAGCGAAGTACAAGTTTGGTGACAGGTTCAAGGAATGGCTACCAAGTGGCGTGGACGAGGACCCGAACCTTGGGCTGATTATTTGTACCAGTTATCCCGACGTCGACTCCGCCCCGGGCTATATGGACAACCCGGAATGGAAGCGCAAGGGGAAGGGAAACAAGGTATTGGACATGGAGCAAACAACGCGGAGCTGTCTATTGGGACTCCGAGCCGCAACGCCAGATCTGGTGAGCCAACAACGACACGAGGAATTGAAAGCAACCTTCCCCTTGCCTTTGAAGGTGGAGGCCGTGCGAGAGCGACATCCCGAGCGATTACCTCCGAAGTGGGACCTTTCACTGCTGCTGACACGTGCGCATACCCGCGCATCTACAGTCAAATGCGATGGGATCTTGAAGACGCGGTATGCTAAGGCGGAGCAGTTCAATGTATGTTTCGACGGCGTGACGCATAAGAAACAAGTGGTGGAGAAAGAAGTCCTGAAAAATATTGACATCAACGAGGTTGTGGCTTTTATGCGCGAGGCCAAGTATTGTACTGAGCTGATTTCCAGAAGGTAAGACGACCGTTTACCAGCCTAGTGCGTCATTGCGGTGTAAGAGTATGCGAAGATAATACGAAGTGTATAGAGAAGTTTCAAACTAGGGTTCGCTTACGCAGGTACGAGGATAAACACTTACACCGAGTGTTATCTGAGCGGAATGCTGAACTGCGGGGTCTTACGACCAAGACCAAGAAGTTGGAACGCCTGATCCAGCTTTTGAAGGCAGAAGATGCTGGTGAAGAAGCTCCCGCAGTTCGTGCAGAGGCAGAAGAAGCTGGTGAAGAAGCTCCCGCAGTTCGTGCAGAGGCAGGTGTGCGTGAAGCAAATGGAAAGAGGAGTCGGAGAGGAGGAGATCCACCTGCTGCTCGCAAGAGGTTTTCAGGCGCACAAAGGCAAAACAGGGCGCGCAGAACTTCACCCGCCTCCGAAGGCGACAGCGATGATACTGATATGGAGATGGATCTTGCCACTCGCAGTCGGAGTCGGCAGGTTGCAGCGCGCAAGAAGAAGCCTGGAAAGCAGCCAAAACAGCAGAAACAGCCCAGCAGCAGTGAGGGCACGGATGATGGCGACGATGAGCACTCCTCCGGTGTTGACGAGAGTCTATATGACCGTGGGATGCGTTTGGCATCGCAGAAGGAACACTTGGCAGCCGACTACCGGTTCGAGGACATGACTGTGGGCAGCTATGCCGTGACCGTTGCAGGCGGGGAAGCCAGCGACAAGTGTTGGTTCAACGTTATGCTCCCGGACGGCGGTAAGTCACTCCCACTCCATTTCGTGGAGGTGGTGGGGCAGCATGCCTCACGGAAGGAGATAACCTGGCAGTTCTGGTTGCCAGCACAGTCACGGAGAACGTTCGAGACGGTAGAACAACTCTGTGAGGCTGGAGCTTTCGTACGGGGTGCCCGCACCCTTCGCATGAAGTCTACATTTGACGTGAACGAGGTGTTGACATGCTGGGATGAGACCGCAAAATCTGGTGTTCAAGGCGGAATTCCAGGTTGTGAGGAGAAAGCTGAGCTTTTAAAAGCACTGCTGGAGAACTCTGAAGAGTAAATAAGTGCAGTCAAGAGTTCGTATGTGCATGCATGTACACATGTGGTTGTGCTTACACCCTAAATTGGTGTTACCACTTAGGGTTTCCCCGCTAGAGGGCCATTTGCTCCAGAAATCTGCACGGAGATGCAAGTGCTTGATAGTTTATTTGTTCAAATATGTTTTATGGCAAACTACATTATAACATAGCACGTGACGGGTCCATTAGCAAGAACCTTTACATATGTTACCCGCCCTTTGTGAATACGCGTGTGATAAAGCATAGGGTTTGAGGGGGGTTTTGGCAAAATTGTGCTGAAATCGATGAAAATATCAAACATACGATAAACAGGTACATATTTTTCCCTTTTTACTTCCATTTTATAACCTTTAATCTCGATCTAATACCATATGTGGATTTTTGGAACACTCCTCAATATGCCTAAGAGTCACGCGTAAGAATTCTGAAAACCCCGCCTCATACGATGAGAAAAACTTCCAAAATTATAACCACCCTATTTTTTGGGCATGATATGTTTAAAATAATGTAAAAAACATCAAAACAATGACCTTCAAAAAATCTTCCAATTTAGAGCGCATCTTCCAATTAAGAGCGATCGTCGTTTACTGCACACGGTGCTCCGCCTCGAAGTGACCTACGAAAAGCACCCTTCAACGGGACGTCGAATAGGCACTAGGAAGATAGCGAACCGGTTCGACAAACAAGGTAATCTTGTCGACAAGCGCAGATTCCTTAAAAACGAGTTTCCATATCTCGTGCCAGGTGGAACTCTTCATTACATAATGTGGTATAGTGCGGCCAAAGAGGATCTTGAAGAGGACGAGATCAACAGAGATATATTTCAGGGCATCGAAGCTGAACTCGCGTCGTCGGAAGAAAATACTGAGATAAACGGTCAGCGCACCCTTCGACCTTTTGAGTTTGTGTGGTACCTTAATCCGAAAATGACCATTCCAGATGTGTTTCATGTACAAGTGTTTTGGCATTTGAAAGAGAACAGCTTTTAGTGCTTTGCTAACCATAAGTATGCTCCCCGCCAAGCCTGGTTGTGAACGAGCATCTCCTACCGACAGTGCTGTAACCAGTATTTTGCGAAACCCTAAAATTATAAGTTTACTCACAGGCACAGGCACGGTGATAACACGTGTGAGCGTTCCGATGTCCGAGCGGGCCATTGACATACGTTTCGTCTTAAGTGCTCTACTATTTAAGTGGTGGACATGATCTGTTCTCGGCTGGATTAGCAACAAACAAAATACAAACGGCGTGTTCCGTTGGTGCGCGCACGTGCTTCGATGCGATTAGAATTGGCGCGCTCACCCTCGCGTAAGTTCGGTGCCCCGCAATCACGCGACGTACGGAATGGTTATGGACACGCGGGTTTTGTGGGTGCTCGGCGTCACCGTCGTGATGTGCATCGCTACGCTGTTAGCGGGCGGTTTTTGGCTACGACCGGAGCCGACAGTACTACCGCACGCGCTGTCCGCCGGCAAGGATAACTGCGAGCTGTACCAGCTGCGCGCGGAGGAAACCGCGGATGCCGTGGCGGTCACCATAACCTGGTGGCGCGGCCTGTCCGAGCCCGTGAACTCCTTTACGAGTTTGGTGTTTGCGTGTCCGGCGATCTACGCCGCGCGTAAGCGAATGTGCCGATCGTACGAGGTGCTCTTCGGACTTATGGTCGTCATGAGTTTTGGGAATCACGCAACCCACACGTTGGCGTTCCAACTGTCGGACTACACGTGCATCGTTCTGACGCACGCCGTGGTCTGCATGGACCTATACCGACAGCATCACCGATGGTGCATCCTGCGGAAATTGATGGTCGGCGTCCTGACGGTGTACGTGTCGACCGTCATGAATTACGAACGCGTCGCGAGGGACACGGTGTACGAAATCGACCTCTACTCGAGCGGCAGGCTGCACGGACCTTTCGTGATGCTGTGTCTCTGCATGTACCACGTGTTGGCGCGCGCGCACAACGTGCGCGCAACAAACCTGCTCGGGGACATGATGGTCGGTGCGACCGCGGCATGCGTGCTACCGTACGCGGGGTACAGTTTGCAAGAACAGCCGCTTCTAAACCTACCGGTCGTCGTCTTGCACGTCGTGATGATGCACGTCGTGCAACAGGACACTGCGATCAACAACGCGCCTGTCGCACCGCAAACTATGTACGTATACGCGAGCGCGGCGCTCTTTGGGATCGCTTGCGTGTGTCAATCGCGCACGCTGTGCGAGCGTTACCAGTACGTGCACGCCGTATACCACGTGTTTTGCGCGTTGGGGTACGTGCTAATGCTGGCGCACGTGCGTCACGCGCGGGGATGTATCGACGCCAAGTACGCGCGTTTGCGATCCGACGCCGTGTCGTTCGAGCTGGAGCTCGATGACCAGTAACACGAACGGCCGCAAAATCGTGGCGTGCAATATCGGTCACACCAACACATCTATGCGGTATATTAATTTAATGTTTCGCGTCATTCTTTTGCCACAAGCTGCATGTAGCATATCAAGTGTAACGTGCGATAAAGCACCGTCATAAAATAGCACGAGCTTAAGCAGCCGCGCGCAAGTGTATGTGGCTCGTCGAGCCGCGCCAGCATGAAGGTCGGCACCCAAACACGCATACTCTGCAGCTGCATATCGTCGGGGCGTTCGTGTTGCGCGTTTCGCAGCGCTAACTCCAGCATAACGTACGCCGCGTGCACCTGAACGTTCAACATGCGGTGCCCGTTCGACGCGTGCGTCACACAGATTCACGCACGCTCGGCGTGCTTTATGTTATCTCGCCGCTCCGATCGCGTAAAATTAGGGCGCGCTTCGTATAAATACCACACAACGTCGCAGTCGACAGTAACGCGCCGGCGTGTCGACACCCGTCATGCGCTCGCTGCATCGAACGTTGTGGCAACTGTCGATCGTCGTTTATTTATGGCGCCCGAACGCCGCAACGCCAGTCTGCACGGACCGGACCGCGTCGATGATGCACGACGTCACCGTGAGCGGTCTGCGCGCCCTGTACGACGGAGTCTGTGACGCCGCGAGCACCGACGCCCAATGCGAGGAACTCGCCCCTTGCGAAGTTTACGGGTCCGGGGCATGCGCGTTCTCCATCGACGCGTACCTGCACAACCGCAGCATGCTGCACGACTCGTGCGCGACGAGGTCGAACGAGTTCTGCGCGGTCTCGGACATATGCGTACCGGCCAATCTCACGTACGAAACGACGTGCGAGCATCCCTTCTCCGCGGTGACGTGCGAGGCCCACGCCGTCGCGATGCACGCGTCAACCGACACCGTCGAAGTGCACTTCCGATGGACAGCCAACGAGTCGTTGCCGAACGACGCGTGTCTTTTGCTGCACGAGAGTGCGCCGGACGCCAACGGCACGATCACGATGCAGTACGCGTACAACGCGTTTCACGCGAGCTCGCCAAGCAGCGTCACGTGCGAGGACGCTATCGGCGACGAACGTGCGGTGGCGTGTTTGTGTTTGACACCCGATGAGACGGTGGGTGCCGTCGGAGACTTGAACGCGGAGCCCTTAACGCGCACCGAGAGCTGCGTGGCCGACGCGCGAGCCGTGTCGTTGCTGCTCGCCAACGAGGCGTGCGAGCGTGAGACCGTGTGCGACCGTAACGTGCTCTGCGTCGAACGCAACGACACGGGCGCGTGCGAAAGCACGGAGGCTCGCGTGCGCGCGTATCACGCCACGGTGTGCGCCGAGCGCCTCAGTCGCGCGGAATGCGTCAACGGTGACGGGCTGTGTCGCGAGCATGAGGTCAAAGTACATCTCAGTACACCACCAGAAAGTGGTGCACTGCCAGAGCCAGAAGGAAAGCTACTCGGGGTCAAAGTCCAGAGGTGCACCGCCACCACAATGTTCACGGTAGTAGCCTGCAACACCGCTCTCCAGTGGGTCAGGCGGCCGGTGAACCACCGTCGCAGCACCCAGGGAGTGCAGTACTGCATCCAGAGTGACGGGGTCCAGCTCGGATATACCAGTGTAGATGCATAAATCCCCCCTGCACAGCACAGGCTGCGGTGCAGCCCGACCCGATACCTGCACAGAGTCGATGTCATTGGCCGCCGTGTAGGCGGCAGCCCCCACACCCATGATCGAGATGAAAAGAATGAGGGAGATAAAGCAAGGAAACCCCCACGGGCCCGCGTGTGCGGGGAAGCCCCATGGCGGCTTGCCACATCCGTAGGTGCGGGAAGCACCACCAGACTCAGGCACGTGGGCTGCGGGCTCTGACGCATGATTGGCCGAGATGGCCGGAGCCCGCGGCTTGACGGCGAAGCTGCCGTCCGCAAAATCCTCGTAGTCGTCGGTGTCGTAGCCGGTCAAATCAACCGGCGTAACCGCGGCGTGGTTGACAGCTTCCACAACCCCCGCGAATTCACCGCCTGACTTCTCCGTGGTGGTCACCCGCGTCGATTGAAGGGACACGGGCGGGCCGTAGCCGTAGAGCTCCAGGAGCTCTTTCTCATTCTCCAAGACAGGCATAGCAGGGGCCGGCACGGCGGATGCCGATGCCGCCGCACCACCTGCCGGAACCTGCTCCTCCGGTGTGATACCTGCGCCCGCAGTGTCACACACCAGAGCCGAAGCCTGCGTCGCAATGCCCCCAGACGGTGGGAAAGAGGCGTGAGTGTAATGTACCTTAGGCTCGACCGCCGCGTTGACCTCGGCCGCGAGGTCGTCCAGCCGCTGCAGGATGATTGTCGTCACCGGACGTCCCCGCCACCGGCGTCACCGCGTCAACGGAGAAGCCGTAGGCCGACACGTCGATGCCCCCCACAACACCTCCGCACAGCACCGCCGGCGGACCGTACGCCGTCGCCGCGTGGGCAAAAGACTCAGCACCATCATCTGCCGCCTCCTGGAAGAGAGCACACATGGCCAGCGCATGGACTCCCTCCGCATCCTCCTCGTCGATGGGTACGCAGAAAGCCGCGGCGGAAGTAGGGGAATGTTGGCGACCGCCAAGAGGGCAGTCGCGGTAGAAGTGGTAAAGATCCTTACCAGTCTTTTTGCAGCGGGTACACAGCGGCTTAGCCCGCTGCTCGTCACGATCGTAGCCCACCGCCGGTGGGGATTGGACCCCCATGCGGAAGCCCCGCTGCGACTGCCCGCGCTGCTGCTGCTGCTGCTGCCGGCGCTGTCCGTGCTGCCGCTGCGGCGGGTCCTGCTGCCGCTGCACCACCGGCGGAGCCGCTTCGTACCTTTGCTGAACCAGCGCGGTCAGCTCGTTGATTTTGTCCAGCAGCGCCTGGTGCTCGCTGCTGGTGAGCAGGGCCGACGTGTCACCACCTGTGGGCTTGGCCAGGAAGGCCTTCCCGACGTCCGTCTGCGCCCATGCCTGGTAAATCTCGACGACCAAAGAGCGCAAGGCCACAAGGGAAACCGACGCGAGGTCGGCCACCATGGGGTTGAGTCCTGGTGAGCCCAGGGGCACAATGTGCACTGGTGGAACCAAACTATTCTCATCGACCCCGTGGTGTTTTTGTAAATCCTTACTTACTCCAAGTGAAACCAGGGGCAGGCATCCAGCACTGGTGGATCAAGGAGGCTACTCTGTGCACGTGAACGTTGCTTTGTGTTGCATCACCAGGCTTTGGTGTGGCGAAGTGGCTTCTAGCACACAAGGCTTTGCTCATCTTCGCGGAGGATGAGCTTCGGTAATTTGGCTTCTGGCTTTTACACAAATAGTCCGACTTCGGTTATTTTGGCTTCGATTATCTTGGCTTCAGTTATTTGGCTTTTACACAAACAGTTTGGTATCAGTTATCCGGTCTTTTTCACAACAAACTGGCTTTGCTTATTTTGGCTTTCACGTAACGGACTGTCTTCGGTTATTTTGGCTTCTACGCAAAATAGTGGCTTCGGTTATTTTGGTTCCTACACAACAGAGTGGCTTTAGTTATCTGGCTTTCACACGACAGACTGGCTTCGGTTATTTTGGCTTTTGGCTTTTGGAATATAAGGCTTATCTCTATTTCTCGTACAAGTTCGGCTGCGTTTACTTTGGTTTCAGTGTGAAAGGATGGTGGCTGTTTCATGTTAGTTTGGCTTCGGTTATTTTGGCTCTATGGTCTGCAAGGCGCATGGCTTTTACGCAGCGGCTTGGCTTCGATTATTTCTTTTAGTTAAAACACACAAGGCTTCTGGTTGGCGCAAGATATTGGCTCCGGGCATTTTTTGATTTTCTTGGCTTAATGGTTTGCAAAGGCATTATATGCAACAAGGTGGCTTTGGTTTCGGACACTTTTGGCTCGGGAGCGCGGCGGAGGTGGTTCCGGTCAGCATATACACTCTCGGTGTGGGAGTGCTTAGACATTGTTGGGTGTGGAGTTCAGAGATCCCCGTCAGGGGCACAGTCTCCGCCTACACTTGACATAGCAGCAGAGTATTCGCGCGCTTGGGGCGCAGATGGAGGTAGCACGTTATACATACGTGTCTCAGATGGACGGAAGGCGTATATGGCATTATGGTTTGGGACCTGGAGGAGCATTACGACTTCCACCTTCCACCTGCAGCAGCGTGACGTTTGGATATAATTACCAGCGAGCACTTGGACCACGATGGTCGTATCCGTATATTCTTGAGCAGCGAGGTTTCTTGTGAACCCAGGGGTACTATGTACACTAGCCTAGCTTGACTCCGTGCGTGGCTTGTTTTCTTTCAGCGAGGCGGCCACTGAGGCAGCAGACGTTGACCACCGTGCACTTCAGCGAGGCGGCCACTGAGGCAGCCGACGCTTATCACCACGGACTTGAGGGTGCTGGATGTACACGCGTCACGCGTGGACCGGTTCCTTTTCTTCCGACGAGGCGGCCACGAGGCAGCCGACGTTGACCACCGTGCACCTCGGCCCAGGCAGCCCGAGGCAGCCGACGCTTATCACCACGGACTTCAGGGTGATGTATATACACGCATCATTGTGGACTAGTTCCTTTTCTTTCAGCGAGGCGGCCACTGAGGCAGCCGACGTTGACCACCGTGCACTTCAGCGAGGCGGCCACTGAGGCAGCCGACGCTTATCACCACGGAATTGAGGGTGCCGGATATACACACGTCATTGTGGACCGGTTCCCTTTCTTCCAGCGAGGCGGCCACTGAGGCAGCCGACGTTGACCACCGTGCACCTCAGCGAAGCGGCCACCGCACGGAGGCAGCCGACGCTTATCACCACGGACTTCAGGGTGATGGATATACACGCATCATTGTGGACCGGTTCCTTTTCTTTCAGCGAGGCGGCCACTGAGGCAGCCGACGTTGACCACCGTGCACTTCAGCGA
>LGRX02018622.1:0-16514 GCA_001247695.2 Cymbomonas tetramitiformis | reverse complement strand
ACGCAACATTCCCTAAAGCCCCAACTCTACATTTTCAGCAGCCCCAACGCAACAGTCCCAAACGCCTCAACTCCACATTTTCACCCTCCCTAACGCAACATTCCCATATCAATCGACCGAACATAGTTTTGCACGTTGTGCATGCTCGTACGCACTCATCCGAAGGTTGTAGATTCACTTGCTACTAGTCACAGGAGAGTGGCGCAGCGCGATTCAGGGTTCATATCATCACAACTATGGTATGGCAAGCACGATAACAATCGTTAAAGGGGAATCATTCAAGTGTATGTAGTCATAATACATTGTTCTATGATCTCGTTACATTGCATATGTTGCTATCATCACCTTCAAATGAATACCGACTGTCTGTACTTTGCTTTGTTGGGTGTTGAAAACCAGAAAACAGTGCCTTTCAAAAACACACTGCACTAGCCGGGTGGTCTGTTGGCATATGCACAAGGACACTGCGTACGTAGGTGTTACAGGTGGCAGCTTACAAACCATGCCACTCGTTCCAGCAGCTTGCACCACACAACCAAACTCGGCAGGCTGCACACCCCATCCTCGTCTTACGAGTTTCCGGCGCACCACTCTCGGAGTCGCTGTCAACCTCCTCAGTCGGGTCCCCACCTTTGCGCTTGTTCCCTGTCAGGATGTTGTTCTCCTTCTCAGAGTCCTTGCCATATTTGCTCTTGTACCTGCACCACTGGCAGTGTTGAAAAAGCTCGGTCTCCTTCATGGGATGCTTGCCACTGAACCGGCTGACCCACAACTCAACCGTGTTGGGAGTCATGCGCGGAGCCCGAGAAGAAGTGGTTGAGCTCACAGACTCACGCCTGCTGCCACCTCGTGCCCGGCCGACCACGGCGGTGTCAACCCCGCACAACCGCCGGCAGCCCGCTTCCAAGAACTGCCTGTGGGAAAGTGGCTTCTCCATCTTAGCTCGCTTGCATACCTTCTGATAGCACAAGTAGGCGTTGCCCCACCCAACCTCGATAGCCCACTTAAAGATCGGATGCCACCACTTCAGCTCACGTTGCCAAATACCATCCATACGGTACTGGTTCCTCAACTGGTCACATATGTCCAGGCCGTTCATGTGATGATTGTAGTCGTCGATCGCGTTCAGGCGCTTGAACTCAAGATCGACCTTGCGGCTCTCGTTCACGTCCCAGATCTTACGAGTCTTCACGATCTCCTTCACACAAGAGTGGTGAGTTGACATGAAGTGTACAAGCTTGGCATCGTAGATGCTGAAAGCCAACGTCTTGAAGTCCGCAAAACGAGCAACCTTGATCGTGCCAACTGCGGCTTCCAAGTCAGCCTTTTTCGTTGCTATCTCCTGCACGACGCAACTGGGCAGACCGCGGCCAGACGCGCGGCACACACCTGCACCGAGCTTTTTACGATCTGTCCAAGCAGGCACCGGCGCACGAGTTGCTGCACGAGTGGTGGTGGCGACATCCACACGTGCACCAAGATCATCAAACGCTATCGATGGGTCAGCGACAACAAAAGAAGGATGCTCAGAAATGTGGGCGAACAGCTTTGTTTGCAAGTCTGCCTTGTTGCCCGACTGTGCGATGCGCCGGAGTTTGCACTGGGCCTTCAATTCCTTAACGCTGAGGTTTGGGATGAGAGCACTATCAGAAATGAGAATAGCGGTCTCCAAGGTAGTAGAAGGTTGTGCCACAGCCTGTGTAGGCAGGAGTGGCGCCGACTCGCTTGCACCCACGACTGCCGCTGCAACTGAGGAACCCTCCTCGCCGGTCGGAGCGCTGCCATCAACATTCGTGCCCTCAAGCTCAACACACCCAGTGTCCTCGCGATCTACTTCGATGTTAGGTTGCATGGAAGTTTGTTGTAACGTCGCGGTAGAAGAGGAGCCAATAGTAGTGGCTAAGTCGGTGGGTTCGGCTTGCACTGTGACAGCTGGGGACACTGAGTCGGGTCGTTGTACTAAGAGTGCACCGCCGCCACTCCGTGCATCAGGATCAACGCTTTCTGTATCGGCTTCTGGCTGATCAGTCCTAGGGTCACAAGTAGGGTTGGTAGGAGGCTCAGAAGAGGCAGCTTCGGTGGTTTGGGTTTCGTGAATGTCATCAGGAGAAGGGTCGTGAGTAGTGGTGTTATCAAAGCTGGTACCCATAGGTATATAGGAAGAGTCTTCTTCCAAGTCACCCTGCGTCAAGAGCTCAACATCAATGGTCTGCATCGGGAAGTCTGGATCCTCATATGCAGTTTCGTCGTTCTCATTTGCAAGGACCTCTTCGACATCGCAAAAAAACTCAAACTGTGTTGAAGGAACGGCCAAGTCCAAAGCCTCCAAACCTTCCATATATATTGAATAAAAATTACCCAAGCGCTCGACCTCTAACTCTACGTAAAAATATCCCGTTCGTGCCACGGGAGCAAAAAGTTTTAGTTACTGTGGAGCTGTTTTTTTGCTGGTTTTTTCAGGGTTTTCCAAAGCAAGATCCCGCTCAAAAATGGGTATCATTTGAGATTGGGATGGTCAACCACTTAATTCCCCATGTACCTGGTGCCTATGAGGACCGAAATACAACAATTTGCACCAATCGCATCATTATGGCGATATTTACAGACACACGTATGTGAGGGTAAATTTTTAGTTACCCTATGGGGTAACTAGTCCAGTAAAGAGATAGAGATAGAGGCAAGAGGGTCGACAACGAAGAAATAGAGCCCTACGCTAGAGCCCTACAGTGTCACTGTACTCATATCTCACGAAACGAGATACGAATACAAATTATTTCTTTTGCGAGCATCAGCGAAAAAACATAAAAGGACCAAGTTTTCGAGGACCTCCCGCAGCCATATCGATTTTTTAAAATTTTGAGTAAAACGCGTACAAAAGCTGTCGATTTTTCGTTTCGAATCATAAACATGAAAAACGCGCCATCCTCAAAACTCTTTGCAATGCCGTAAGGTAATCAGACCACAATCTATCTACTAACTGTTGAAGAGAATACAGGTAGTGCTCCATTTCGATACACATCGACGTCATCTGGTATTACTAATGAATGGTTACATTGCGTTTCTTGCGAGCAGTTACAAATGTGTTGTGAGACAAATTTCTCTTTATCTTGGGAGGGGGGGCTATTAAACGTACAATTGCTGTTCATGTTAGTCAATCGCTGCGTGGACTTTTCTTCGTACACTACCGGCATGAAAGTAAATAAAAATAAAAATCTGACGTTTCCTACTGGAAGCGTGATGTTTGTTGGTACACTACCGTCATGGAATAATATCAGTCATTGCGAAGTTTTTCTATTGAGGTTTAGCGTTTCCAGTAAATTTTACCGTCCACGGAATCTTCTCTGCGTCAACAAGTCAACTGTGCATATCGCGAGTGTTTCGTGCCCCTGTAGAAACTTGTTTTCTCGGCAATCCAGTCGTACGCACTGCCTCGTTTGCTTCTTTATCCTTACGTTAATTTCCAAGAACCGTGAAAATTCCACAAAAGCAAAAACCTGTGGAATAGCTTGCTGTTTGTGCGAGCTTCTATTACGTGGACGTTTCTATTCAGAAGGTGGGTATTCTGAGAATGATATTGTCATCCCACCCAGACCCTGTATTTCAGGGGACCTGTGCATGGCAGTTAGTGAAAATTTTACAGTTTCAAATGCGGCACTTTATTGCTGCTACATTCTAACAGCCGTGCCGCTACCAGGTCATGAGTTTGCAAATGTCGGTTGCAGTGATGAATATGAGCTCTTGCTCAGCTGTTCGCGGTTAGGTCCTTTTGTTTTGCTAGCGGGCCGTTGCCAACGGTCAACGTCATTTTTCTGGAGTTATGTTTTCCGTGTTGAAGAAATGTGGGCACGACAAAGTAGCACATTCCGTCAAGTGAATTCGACTCGAATCCCTTGTTAATTTCCACTTTTCCGACGTGCTGATAATCTCACACAGGACGGTGCCTCGTGTTGGCTCCAGATAATAGGGTGTGTGCACGTTGTTCTCACCCGAGGCTCACCCAATTGGCCACTCGGGAAAGAATTTAGCTTGGCCGTACGAGTGGTTTAAGGGTGTGCATATGGTTTCAGGGGAAGGTGTTGAGTCTTTCCGTGTGTGCGTATGGTTTCACCGGAAGCTGTCGAGTGCTTCCTCGTGAAACCTGAGCTACAGCTCGCGAAACCCACGTGGCTTGTTTGGCTCTCATTTTCCCTGGCTAACCGCAGTTTTCTTCTATAACAAAGAAGATTTGTCTATTTATTTTGTTGTCTCTGCTTAGGCTCTTCGTTGAGGCTTACGCTTTAGGTTCCCTATTTTTTGTCCCTGGCGACTGGATAGAGAGAACGTCACAAAACACCTTCTTTTGCGTTTGGTTCCCGTCGCCACTTATTTTCCCACAATTGTGCACTTGTCAAACTCCTTACCCACTTTCTGTGAACTCTTCTGCTTCCCGAAGACCACTGCGCTGCTCGGAGCGCCTTTCTGCGCCATCGAGTTTCCGACGTGCACGTACTAGTTGCCGCTGTTGTCCAGCTCTTAGATGTTGCTGCGTCTTCAACGGGCACGCCACATACTTTTGCATGGCTTAGGGTCAGCCGTCAGTTGGGTTTTGCTCCCGGCGGACGGCAGGGGATTTGTCTTTCTGCTCGCGTGCCACATGCTGGCAGGACGCCATCAGTTTCTTCTCCTCAAGTGCAAGGCTTGTGTGTCCGGCTTTCTTCCTGGCGGTACGCGGACTGGCATGGCACCACACGTCGTGTTCAACGGAAGTGTCCTCGGTCTTCTTACAGGCTCTACACCCAGAACACACGCTGCTTGTTGTCCTGCCGGCCGATAAGTGTGTAGACGCAATTGAGCACCAGCAAGCCTCGCCTGCGGAGCGGTCAGAAGTGGAGTTGTAGCCTTGCGGTCCCGTTCTGACCTTCGCTCTTGTTTTAAGTTTCAGTGAAAAATTGCCGGCGTTCTTATCGCAGAGTTGGCGCCACGTGCGATTAGCGCTTATATATTTGGGTACCGCTAATTTGTCGTACGATCTTCGAGCTTTGTTCATGTTGTCGAGGGGGCGAGGGTACTCTGGAATCCTGTCCATTTTCTGAGCAATGTCATACCATCGTATCATCAGCGCACGTCAGTGAGGTGGGGGCGAAGGTGTTGGCAGATCTTCTTTGAACCCTTTTGGCGCACGATCACGTGTATTCTCTTGAATCCCCTGCTTCCCTGCAAACAATAGCAAGCTCGCCCAGATGGGATGTGGGACTTCCAAACCAACGCCGACAAGCTCTCCGCATAAAGCTGCAGCGGCGTCGGCTGGGACGCCTACCGCGGCACCTGCCCCGGTCCCAGCCCCAAAGCCCGATCCGGCAGCTGAAGGTATTGAACCTGCTTCCCAGCCCGAGCTCAACTCTTGTTCTGAGGTCGGTTCGTTCGGCAGGGGCCTGGTGTTAATCTGTTGCTCTCTACTAAACCGTGCCATCTCTGCTGTGACCTTAGAATGATCAGCTAACATCGATGTGACAAAACTATGTTATTCAAATTTGCGTTTGTAGAAGTGTAAGATGCGTTACTCAAGTCCACTCACAATTTGCCGAGTTCGTTCTCGGACAGCCTCTTCGGTTCTTCGTGGTGGCTTGAGGGACCCATGCCTCCAAACTGCGCAACACGGTCTACCTCGGTGTGTCTGTGACAAGGCATATGACCTTTAGGAGCAGCTTTGCCTTTTGCCATTTTTTAATTGCTACCTAGATATGTTGTGACACGCTTTGACGGTGCCATTTAGTTGGCGTCAGCTTGGATACCAGTAGTGGTTCGGCTTCACACTGGTCTGGCGAAACATGTGACATGCACTGCTCTACCCTGGTCACGCTCGCTAAAGCTATGTGCCGGCGATGCTCGTTGAAGCAGTGGTCTCATAATGAGGGGCGGGTGTGGAGCTTTTCAGCGGCCAAGGCAAAGGCAGCCTTCTACGATAAGGAGCTACCGGACCTATGGCCTTGTTTCTGCGATCCGAAGACACAGAAAGCAGACGTCGGCGAGACGCAGGACGCCATCTCGTTCTCCCTAGCTGAGATTGGCGTGATGTTCATGAGTGCGCCGAAGAAGAAAGGCGGTAACAGCTTAGAGAAGTCCGAGTTTATCGCGCTGATGGTAGCGATGCTAGACCAACAGCCTACCGAGAAACACGCCGATATTATCAAGACACTTCGTACGAAGATCAAAGAAATAAAGGACGAGAAGGCCAAGCTTTCACCTATGATCAAGGTGAGGCATGTTCAC
Source organism: Cymbomonas tetramitiformis (assembly GCA_001247695.2). Taxonomy (NCBI): domain Eukaryota; kingdom Viridiplantae; phylum Chlorophyta; class Pyramimonadophyceae; order Pyramimonadales; family Pyramimonadaceae; genus Cymbomonas; species Cymbomonas tetramitiformis. The sequence goes on along the minus strand of LGRX02018622.1, from coordinate 10,265 downwards.
ACAGCTGCTGTTCGGCGCTTTTCATCTACTGATGCGTAGTTCTGGTGAGTTTTCATATACGATTTTTGTGTCCTGAAACATGGAGTGTGCATGTTGTCGCCGGGTTTTCATGCTGTTTCTCCTTCACGCCACAGAAAGAGGTTTGACTCTGTGAGCTCGAGTGCTCTTTTCGAGTTGCCCACTTGACACCCTAAGGGAATGTCGGAGTGATTACTTTGCGGGCAGCCTCGTGGAGCAACAAAAATACCGCTTTCCTCTGCGCTCCATCGATTGAAGTGGGACAGCGTAACATACAGGAACTCGAACGTGTCTTCCCTTTTTGCCGCAGGGCTTTCTTTGTGTGGCCACCGGCTGAGGGGAGGCTTCTCCTCACCAGGGCGTGTACGACAGCTGGGACTTCCCAAAGAGGGGATACATCGAGAAAGGAGAATTCGCTGCTGTTCTCAGCAAGACGGACTCGACACTGTTGATGCATATGGCGGAATCTAGCAAGTTGTACACGTCCACCGATGCTAACAAACTGCAGGAGGCAGAGTTCGTGCACATTATGAGCTCCATTTTGTTGGCCGTGGGGGACAAGAAGCAGGTCTGTTCACTTTCTGTATGATGTTTCATACATCTGTGACCTCGAACTGGTTTTCTTTGTGAGCTGAGCTGCATACAGGCGGTCTGCTAAGGTTCAAGGTCCTCAAACACAAGCTCATATGAGGGGGCATACAGGCCTATCTTCAGCGACACAGAATTGTAGTCGCCAGAGTACAGAGACATGCAGAACAAAATCAATACATTCCCTGTATTGATTCTGAACTAGCAGGGTCATCTGAAGTTCGTGAAATCCCAGTAAGGTATGTTGAAATGCAATAGAAATAAAAGTAAGTCATAATTTCAGCTGAACGTTTGACACCTAAAGCCACTAACTTATTGTGATATCTATATTGATGGCCTTGACAACAACAACATTGTTGCGTTTGGGCTTGTCTTTGGTACCAGTGGAGTCCTGATGTCATCTATTTCAGAACAGAGGGTCTGCAACGTAACAAAGGTGCTGTGATGTTGAGGAAGGTCAGGAGTTGTCATCGGCACTGTGAAGTGGCATTTTTAATTTTCTTCGTATTTATTCTCGTACCGGCAGCTAATTTGCATCCTCCAAGTATTGAGAAATCGATGAAGTCGATTTTGACTGGTCTGTCAAAGTGGTGTGTCCTGTAATTTTTATAAACTTTATCGTCAATAGTAAAATATACGTGCTGCGATATTTAATTGAAGGGGATACTAAAATATAGTGAATATTTAGTGTTCTCGGAGAAAATGAAACGAGCGCTTGTTTGGTAAATATTATACCTGGTGAAAGGCCCGCAGAATGCTGATTGCACCCTTCTCAGAGTACCTCCCACCGTCGAAAAGCTCACCCGCTTCAGTGCATTCCAACATGTGTAGAGCAGAGCACTATTGAATCATGCTTTCGGGCCTTGTTAAAGCCATGTCTGAAGAGCTCTGACCCTCCTCTAGGCACTTCGTACAGCCCACCGTGAAGTGCCATCTGAAATAGTGGTGATAAAGATATCCGGATATTTGCTGTTTATGTGATGCTCACTTGTCAAGGATGTTTATAAACAGACACGTTGCAGTATGCGCTTATGCACATTGAAGAAATACTGTGCACTTGGATGGGTGCACGAAAAAATCGATTGCAGACACTCGGCAGGACTGTCGAGAGTCTGGAGACTTGCACTGCTGTGTGAAGCTGATGGGAACACTTCCCTGTGGGAATGCTGACTAGATTTCCCACAACCCGGGACCTTGAGTGGTTTCACTTCTTTTCTGCAAACAGTGGACACTCTATGTGGAAGCCTGCACAAATTTGATGCAGCTTTCCCTCAAAATTTTAAGTGGGAGGTGTATCATTCTCTTTTTCCTCGGTGGTTGACCTATCTCACTCATCTGTGCGTTATCGATGTACGTAGAGCTTAGTACTCATTTAGTATTACTTTGAACCTCTGTCGAATGAGAACTATTCTAATCACGTCTGTAGAAAGATATTTTTTAAAGTCCTGAATCGTTTTCACGAAACACCAGACTTGAGGTTCACCCCAAGTGACTGCCTGACGTCAGTCTCAACCGGTCCCATAGAACGATATGTAAAACTATACCCCCCCCCCGGCCCCATATACATACACAACGAGGGCTACAGGCGCAAGTCGGTGGCGGATGCGCAAGTTTGGATGAGGGCAACCCAGTTTATCATTCTCAGCCCCTTGGGACAGCGCTTGGGCATTCTGGCCGTGGCGTGGGTGGGCAAGCTCTCTTGAGACCAGGCTGTAGGGGGCAGCGGGGTGATGTGGGATGTGGGCTTGGTGGTGGAGGGGTGGCTCGATTGGTGGAGGTGAGCCGGCTCCAGAGACACCGCAGCAGTGCGCCGGCAGGACAGCCGCAGAGGGGCTCAGGTGGCCCAGTGAGGCTCAGGGAGCAGAGGGGTGGTCTTGCGCGTGGGCTTGGTGGTGGAGATATGGCTCGCGCAGCTCGGGGGGCAGGGATGAACCGGCTTCAGGCACAAGGCGGCAGTGCGCTGGCGGTGCAGATGCAGAGGGGCTCGGGTGGCTCAGCGAGGCTTAGGGGGTCCCATTCTTCACTAGTGAGCTCCGGAGAATCCGGATGAGTGTCCCGAAGTGTGTGCTGAATCCTTTGATCCCCGGCGTGGGTACATAGTGCAGTCTCCGGTGGCTACGGGGTGCCAAAGGAGTCGCAAGGATAAGCATACACACACACACACAACGTTATGTGTGCGTATGCTACACATCTACATTATTTTTGTGATGTGCTTGATGTGTGGTGGGACCTTTGGGTGCTCCTCACGTGTCTCAGCGGGTCACATATGTTTTATGTTGGTTATGCATCAAGGGTGGCTATATGCACGATGATGATGATGCATGGATGTGTTTGAACAGGATACCCTGTTGAAAATAGCAGAGAACATAGAGAATGGGCGCGCGGAGTGGAACCGCCAGTATGATGTGAACGTATCTAGCACGATGCTCAAGGAAGCTCGCAACACCTTCGACAAATTAGATACCTCGAAGAATGGCACGCTCGAGGGTGAGGAGCTCGGGAAGCTTCTAGACTGGGTGGTCGGGCTCTTTGGCCCAGTTCCAGTGTCTATTAGCGCCGAGAAACGCCAAGCCAGGTCCTGCCGCACGCCCCCCACCCCTAGAAAGAATTCCAGGGGTAAAAGTTTGCTTGCAGCTAGGTACATGTGCATGCAGTCAGGACTAGAATATCGTGGCATCCGCATGAGGGCTAGGCTCCCTTAAGGAAAAAGCCACACAACCTGAAAAGGGTTTCTTTTGTTCTTTCTTTCTTTCTTTCTTTCTTTCTTTCTTTCTTTGGCATCCGCGTTCTGCCTAGATCTGTGCAGCTGCTGGGGGATGATATGGCTGGTGGAGGGGCTCATGGGCACAGAATTGACAAGCTGCTTCTGCACCTTGACCAAGAGGTAAAGGATGGTAAAGTGAGCTTCAGCGAGTTCCTGCCCTATTTCGAAGCAAAACTTGCGGAGCACAAGTCCTTCTTAAGCAGCCCCGGAAATGGTTTGTTCCTCCATCCATCCAGGCGGGTCGCAAATATTGGTGCTATGGGCGGCAAACTCAAGCACCTTGCACAGTGGCGCTGTAGGCAGCACCCTCAGGCACTATACACATTGGGGCCATGGGCATCAAACTGAGGCCCAAACAAGTGGGTGCCTTGGACCTCAATCTGGCACACCGTACCTGCTGGCACCATGGGCATTCATGTGGCACACTCCACGGCGCCGACCTGAGCATCGTGGTGTATATATTGCTTCTGTGCATTTAGAGTTTTGTCGGTTTGCTTAGCTCCATTGTAAGGCCGATCTGTTTCTCCCTTTCTTTTGTTGTGCTCTTTCCTACCTCTGTGCGTGCACTCATATACCGGTGCTGATTGGACACTCGTATGGATACCTTCGACTTTGTTCTCAGGAATTGAGAACGCCGCTGTGACCGAGTCTGAGAAGGAAGAGGAGTTGTCCTTAAAGCAGCAGGCAGAGAGTCTGTTCAAGAAGCTTGATAAGAGTGACAATAAGCGTCTTGAAGGGGCAGAGATTACAGAGCTCCTGGAGTGGGTACACAATTTATTTGCGCCGGGCATGACGAAGGTGGCTAATTTGCCTCGCAACCAGCAGGTGCCAATCAGACTCGCCTTTGCCGGCCTCCTCTATATTTCTCATACACACTCTTCGCTACCATACACTGACTGCACCGCCTGGGTACCCTTAGCACCGTTGTCCTGTTCCTGGGTGGTCAGCTTCTTTCATTTCTGCCCTTTCCCATCTTTCTCCTGTTCTCAGGCTGCCTCATGTCTACCTCATATCCACCTTTCTCCTTGTCCTGGCCTTCACTGCCTGTTGTATACCTCGGTGAGGCCAGTGATATGTGGTAGAAGCTCCTGTGCAACTGCCGGAAAAATTGCAGTGATTTGTGGTGGAAGCTTCTCGATGTGCGACTGCAGGATACGTTGACACAAGGTCTGTTGAAGAGCATCAAAGCAGGCACAAGTGACAGGGATAGTGTCACCCGGCAGCATGACATCACTCTCAACGAGTTTCTGTCATACTTCAGTGTGAAGATGAGTCAGTGCGTTTTCATTCTTTATATGTTGCACTATTGCAAGACCAGGAATGGTTTCAACCCTGTAGCGCTGGTGCAGTGACGAGAGGGTGGTATGCTTGTAATGGTTGCATCCTGATAGCGCTGGTGCAGTGACGAGAGGGTGGTATGCTTGTAATGGTTGCATCCTGATAGCGCTGGTGCAGTGACGAGAGGGTGGTATGCTTGTAATGGTTGCATCCTGGTAGCGCTGGTGCAGTGACGAGAGGGTGGTATGCTTGTTTCTCTTTTGCTTGAATCCTCATTTGCCAGAGGCAGGCACTGCAATACATTTCATTAAATGATTTTGTAAAGTGTTTTAAATGCATTTTGTGCTTTTTAAATCCTTTCTAAATTCAAGTTTTGATGAGATGTCCAGACTGTCTGTGCAAGTCACCAAAAGGAAAGAGTCCTCTGGGTCGGGAGCGGTGGGAAGAGCAAAAGGAACAGAGCTGAACAGGCGTGTCGCTTCGTGGCTACTTGTACATCCTGTTTGTGTCACGGAGCTACATGTGTCATTCGGCTCTACTGCAGCAGGAGTCACGGATTCTGAAAGTCTGAAACCACAAAATTTCTGTTGCACTCCAATTTGAACATTTCTCTTTTGCTCGAATCCTCATTTGCCATGAAACCAAAGATGAAACTGTGAGGCACACAAAAGAAATCTGATCTCTGTCACTGTGACCATGTTAACCACTCGAAGTAGTAGTTCATGTCTGCGTCCCTCAAAGCTGTCGGGTCAATGTAGTGTTGCACTGCCGAAGAGAACTGTGACCAGCCTCCAAAGAAACACACTTTCTCCATTGCTACACCTACAGCTCGAGCACACGTCGTGGCACCCTTCCGAGTACTGTGTGCAGAAAAATGACCTCCTTCCGGGGGTCTGCAATCCAGCTCGCTGAGAGCCAGACCAATCCAGTCATTAGCAACTGAAGCCTTGAAGTTCTTCGGGTCCTCGGGTAGCAGCCAGTCGGCGTCAGGTTGAGTCATCTCAGATCTGCTCCAAGCTGTGTCACGGTGAAACTCCCAGTACTTGATCAGCTCCTTCAAAAGAGCCACTCCCCTCCAGGGGATGCACAGGCGTCTCTTCACCAGGTGATGTCGCCGTCCTTTCTCTTTCAGCAGCACCACAGAGAATTCACTGTCGCCACAATGAACGTGTTGTCTTGACAACGAAGTCCCCGTGTCCGGTCTGCCAAAGGTCACGAAGGCAACGACCACGTAGGAGAAGGCCCGTAGCAGCCGCAGCTCTTCAGAAGATCGCAGAGCCAACTTCAGCGCTGCTTCGTGTACACGTCGTACGTGTCCCGCTGGCAGCCAAGTTCGCTGGGTCTCGATGTTCTCCTCCTGCACCGCTAGCTCCGCCTGGATGGTTGCCATCCCTTTCACAGCTCGGGTCACAGCACGGCCCTTCGCTGGTCCAGGAAATCGCAGGTCTTCGTGGTAGTTGTTGATGGCTGACAGGTACGGCTGCAAGGAAGCTGACTTGATGCCTCCGTCCTGCAACACAGAGGCGATGTACAACAACACAGTCGCCTCCGTTGCTGGCAGCCACGGCCGTTGGTGCTGCTCACAAAATAAGATGAAGCGCCGCGCCTTCGGTCCGTAGTTGCTCATCGTCGTGTCTAGCAGTGCTTTTCTCTGCATTTTCACTGCCAGTTCTGTGAGCCGGGACTGTCCCGACTCACTCCTCCACCGCTCACAGAGTGAGTGCGTGAGGAAGTTTTGTACAGCACCACCGCGTTTGTTCTCTTCGTAGTCGCCTCCGCAATCGATGTTCTCGCTGTCCGCGTCCGCTGCCTCGTCCGTCAGCTCCGACACGCCCGAGCTGTTAATGATTTTGAAGTTCTCCTTGGACAGGTCCAGCGTCTCCTCGTCGCCGTCGTTGTACAACACGCGCGCCTTCCCGTCCTCGTTGAACTCCTGCACCACACCCGGGTAGAAGCAGTCATCGTCCTTCTAGAACACCTCGATTTTAGAGCCCACGGTCACCTTGCCCGCTGTCGTACTCGTAGCAGAGCTCCTTCGCACTTCAGCAGCGTAGTAACTCACGGGCGCGCCTCGATGAAGAACATCACAACGTCCCATTTTGAGGGCCCGAGCAGCTCGGACCCTTCTAGCCTGCTCGGAGTGAATAAGTCCGTGCGCCGCGGCATGATCACCACCTCGGTGGCCAGAGCCTCCAACTCCCTGAACCATGACTGTCCCGGCCAATACGGAGCCACCACCGTAGCAGCAACCCCCTCCTCCCGCAGCTTGTGCGCCACCTCGTCCAGCAGCGCCCACGGGGGGTTCACCCAATTGTTCTCCCCCCGCCAGTCGTACGTCAGAGAGTCCACTCCTTCGCACTTCGGGTCCTTCCACGCAGCGTAGTACCGAGACAGCTGCGCGGAGATCTCGGAAGCGAACCTGTCCACCGTGTAGGGGCCCCATTGCTTGTTGGCCCACACGAACCAGTCTCGATTGAGTCTCCAGTCGTCCAGGTCCTCGCAGCGAGAAAGATTGTCTGCCCACACGTTGGCCTCGCTGCGGATGTAGCGCGCCTGCAGCTCGATGTCGTGCAGGTCCAGCAACAACCAGAGGCGTCGCATCCTCCTCATGAGGTCGGGGTTGCGGCTGGTGAAGTGTGAGAGCATCGCCACCACTGCCCGGTTGTCGCAGTAGAGTCGTACGACCTTGCCCTCCAGCTCTTTCAGGAACGCCTGCACTGTCTTGTACACGGCCTCCAGCTCCAAGTGCGTGATGTGCCAGTTGCTCATCTCATCCGACCAGAAACCTCTCGCGGGGAACTTGAGGTTCAGCACTCCTCCCCAGGCCATCATCGAGGAGTCTGTGTGCACCTTCGCTCTCGTCGGGGACCTCCAGATCTTGCGCCCGTTCCACCTGCTCATCACAGGCAGCATGGACCACCATTCTAAGTCCCCCCGAGCTGCACGCGAGATCTTTACCTTTGCTCCGCGGCTGCGTTTCTCTGCTAGCACGAAGTAGAGCTCCCGTAGGTAGAGCCGCGCCGCTGGTACTGCTAAGTACACGGATTGGTAGAGGCCCGTGAAGGAAGCTAGCCTCCTGGCAGGAATCCACCTCCGATTTCTCGCTGCGTCGCACAGGATCTCCTTCGCTCTGGTGTGGATTTTGTGTACCCGTCATTCTGTGACACGGAATTGTCCCGGCTTCAGATCCACTTCCAAACCGAGTGCTCCACCACCTGCGTAGGCTCCCACTGGCCCTTCTTCTCGTTCCGCTGTAGGCCCAGCCGATGAAGCACCAGTTGAACTTTTCCTCGACGCAGAAAGCCTTCTCGCTGAGAGTCGACCAGCACCAGAAAATTGTCCATGTACGGTAGTACTCGCATCCCGCTGTGACGGTTCGCGTCCTCGCCAGCACCACCTGCTCTGCGACGGACTGACCATCGCTGTCGTACCGCGGAACCGTCCCGCAGTCTCCCGATTTCTCTGCGATCTTCCGCTGCCTGTGGAGAACGTAGAGCTTCCACCATCATGCGTACGAACTTGCAGAACACCCTCGGAGCGTCGTTCCACCCGAACGGCACCGCTGAACATTGAAGCAGGTCTCCTTGCAGGTCGGACTGCATGAAGCGCTGTAAGTCCGGGTGGATCCCCAGCGCATGAAAACCGTCCTGGAGGTCGAAACTGAAGCACCAGTCGCCCGGCTTCGCCAGTGTTCATAGTTTCTTCAGCGTCTCCATCTTCACGCGATTCTTCACACACCACTGGTTCAGCCATCGGAAGTCCACCACCGGTCTCCACTTGTTTCGGCACTAAAAAAGCGCGAGAAACATGAGATCTTCTCGTCGCTCTCGTCCAGGCACCGTTCTGTAGCAGCCTTTCCTTCTCCGCGTCCAGCCACACTTGCTGCTGACGCGTAGCATCCCTCAGTGACACACCGTGGTCGAACGGAGGCGGAGGCCCGCGCTTCCACCTCAACTTCACCCTGTGAGTAATCCACTGCATCACTTCGGAAGTGGCGCCCGCCGCGCGCCATGCTCCCCTCCCTTGTCTCACCTGCTGTTGCACGGTGAGTTTTCCCCGACCAGCGCCCGGAGAGGGCTGTTGCGCTGGACGGGGTGGCGGCACGCACATTACACATCAGCCGCGGGCTTTCCGCCCCGGCCCTTGCCGCCTTTGTCGGTAGGCTTCTTACCGTCCTTCTCCTCGTACTTCTTACGCTTCTCGTTCTCCTTTCAGCGCTGGTCGCGGTCCCGGTGATCTTTCACGGCCCGCGTCTCCGCACTCGCTGCATTTTTCGACGTAAGGCTCAACATTGCCTTGCCGCGGTTCTTGTCAAAGTCGTTCAGCCACTGCTGCAACACCTCGTCCGCCACCACGCCGTCCGCTGCCTGGTAGACTCTGTCCTCCACGAATTGCAGTTTTGCACGTAGAGCGTCAGATCCTCCCCGCTGTGAAGATCCAGGCTCCTGCTCCAGCTGCACGCGCAGTTCCAGCATCGTCCACCTGTTGCACAGCATCGCGTACACGCCGTGCACAGAGTTGGTTACTGCGTGAAAACGTTTTAGCCACTCGCTGCCCGACAACTCGCAGTCCTCGTTCACGTCCAACGTCTCGTTGCATTCACACACCACGTCGTGCAAATAAGACAGCGCCGGAGCCAGAACCAGGCACTCGTACTTCATTGAGGAATTGGACTTCTTGGAGAGGGCGTCGTACGTCTTGCTGCCGTGCAGGTCGTACAACTGAGGCATCCTGGATGTCGGTGTAGCCGGCCTCGGCGGGAACGGGTTGACTGAGGCTGCTGGCACGTACGCAAGCTTCCTCCTCTCCAGAAGTTGCTCGGCGGTCTTGGCCAGGTGTCCGGGTCCGATGTCCCAGGCTTCGCTGCCACCTTCGCCTCCAACTCCACGTTGATCTATGCTTGTCGGTGAAGCTCATCACGCAGCAGGCGATGCTCCTCCGCCTGCTGCCTCTGCATCTCCAGCAGCTCCCCTTGCTGCTGTTGCATTAACAGAATTTCTTGCATCAGCACGTCCTGTGTGGAGAGTGTTGCGGGGGAAGGGGAAGCCTGCCCGATGTCTGGCTTCCCCGGGAGGGGTGGGAAATCCTCTAGACCCTTGTTCTTAGAACCTCCCGACATTTTTGCCCCTCAAAGGAGTCCCCGTGGAGTCAATCGTACTGCCGCAGCCGATGTGAAGCCGTCGTTTGAAGTCGTAACGCCATCCCCGCGACTTCGCTGCTAGATCTCCCGTCGTCGTTCGATTGCTGTCGTACAACCTAGTGGTCTTGTCACTACCTACTCTACTGTTTACAAGTGAAACAGGTGAAGGAAATCTTACAAAATCAGATTTGCAGTGAGCCTCACCGGGTACCGTAGGTACCCGTGAAGTTCCTGTTTGCAAGAGCAAAAGGAACAGAGCTGAACAGGTGTGTCTCTTCGTGGCTACTTGTACATCCTGTTTGTGTCACGGAGCTACGTGTGTCATTCGGCTCAAGTGCAACAAGAGTCACGGATTCTGAAAGTCAGAAGCCACAAAAATTCTGTTGCACTCCAATTTGAAAGTAATGTTTGTAATGGTTGCATCCTGATAGCGCTGGTGCAGTGACGAGAGGGTGGTATGCTTGTAATGGTTGCATC
>LGRX02018621.1:37473-63950 GCA_001247695.2 Cymbomonas tetramitiformis | reverse complement strand
CGGCGGGCGCTCCCGCGCGCGGGGCGTCTCGCGTCGTTCTGCATGCGGTCATCGGCTCCGGCCGCGATCTATTGCAGCCGGAGCCGGGGGTGTCGTCCACGTGGCGCGGCCGGGACGATGTGGCGCCTGTGATGCCGCCCGATTGGCGTGTGGCCCCAGATGGGCGTTGCCTATCCGGCTGATTTCTGGTGGCGTCCGGTGGGGTGTCATCTTGTTGGTACCTGGTTTACAAGTTTCTGAGAGAATGGAAGTTCTCTGGAAAAATACATTCCTGCAGAGCGAGCAGCGAACTCGGGTGGCTGTCGTACGTGGTGACGTGGTTGTCGTGCGGTGGAATAACTGAATGTGGCGTTTAGGGTAACGTCGCGGCTGATAGGCTGCGGGTAGCGTCTGCGGTCATTGTGCTGAGGTGCTGTTGTCGTGACAGGTTGTACTGTCGTGCCTGGGGGTTGGTATAACTGCTGCTGCGTGATGAGCACTGTCGGGAGGGTATTTGATTGTGAGAAATGGAAGGGGCATTGGGCAGTGTAGCAGCCGTGCCGAGTATAAATGCTGACGTGGCCTTTCGCGGTTTTTGGGAGTTTTCATTTGTGTATAATAAGGGCGGGTCGACGCATGGGCTCGGCACTTATGAGCATGTGCGTTTCTCGTGCCGCGATGAGGCGGGGTTTATATTTGAAGGGTGACTGGCTGACGAGGACGTACCGTGGTGGGCTGACTATGGGAACTGGTGGTGCCTGAGTATGAAAACGGGGGTAATTGACTGTGGGAGCGGGGTGACTAATTTGTGGAGAAGGGCTACCACCGAATGAGGGAAGAGGGTTATAACTGAGTGGGGAAAGTGGGTGTAACAGAGTGGTGAAATAAGGTGTAACTGAGTGGGGAAAGCGGGGTATAATTGGGTGCGAGGAAGACAGATCCGCTGTCCGGCTAAGCTCGCTGAGAATCAAACTGATAATCACATAAACAGTGTCTGGCCGAGGCTTTCTGCTCTCGGAAACCCAGACAGTGAAACAAGACTGTACTACTGTACTGTACTACTGTACAGTACAATGCTAGGATGTCACGGACACGATACGGAAGCAGGGTCAGGCTAGGGGCTAGTCAGAGCCCATAATAACTAAGCCTAAACCCGAAGTCCAGCACACCACCCGTGGGTGTGACTACCTAGCAAAGCAGGTACAACATAATACAGCCACGAGACAATAAACAAACACCTAACATTCACTTCGGTGGAAACCGATCACTTCTAGCTGGGTGCCGGGGTCTTGACCCGGTCATCCCACTACTGGGCTAAAGCTAATCAAGCTGCCAGGATAATTGATAAGAAACTCAGCCACTTTGAAGCTGGTCAGCAGAGCTGAGTTCAGCGGTTGGGACACAAGCACAAAAGATTCCCGAAGTGAATTGCAAGCTGTCTGTCGTAGATTGAGCACCACCAGACCCAAGCGGGCAAGGTGGATCCGTAGCAGAAAGTAAAGTGACAGAAGAATGTAAGCCTCCCAACACCACCGAAGAATAAAAATAAGCAGAATCCCACGGCGGTGTGAGCATTGAGAAAGAAGACAGAAGAACTCCATCATCTGGCGGCCAATCACGGATGCCTGCAGCACCAAGTGGTGGAATCGAAGCAGAGAAATCTCAAGTAAACCGACGGCCGGTGACTCCGGGCTCAACCAGGCCCCTGTCACCACCGCCCACGGCAACCAGAGATGCCGTAGCGCTGGCCAGCAAGGAGCAACAAAGTACAGAGGTCATTAATGCACATCGGAGAAAGCTCGGCGGAGTCCGCGGACGGTACACCGGAGTCAGACTGCCACCGGCCGCTGGCAATGCTCCCCCGTCAGAGTCATGCTCAAGAGTGCCGAAGGAGCCAAAAGCCACTTGCTGCCCGCCGTCAGAGTCATTGTCAGAGCGAGCCTTGGTCATTGTCAGAGACTTCAGAGCCAATGTCAGAAGTCTCAATCCTCATGCCAGCAAACAGCGGAGCCGGTGCAGAGTCGCCGAGCTGGAGTGACGGGACAGAGCCAGGCAAGCCGAGAGAGCTAGGGATAACCACTGGCGGGTCATGAGCCGCAGGCACACCACCAGCCACGAGTGCAGAGGGATGCCGAACCGCAGGCGGTGGCGGAATCGAGCCCCGTGCACCCGAGTGGAATGTGGCCAGACCAAACTGAGCCATGCCGTCCTCGTCAGCTGCCGCATCCTGAGCGGAAGCCGCCGCATCCTGAAAGTGCCGCAGAGATGTGGGCTCAGCCGTCACAAAAGAATATGCCGACAGCTCGCACACCTCTGGGCGACCCTCCATCGCGCAGAGCGACTCGAAGGCATGCTCATCCCCAGCGTCATAGAACCGCTGGAAACGAACAGCCAGGCAGTCAGTCTTATAGTTCTCAACTGCACCACAATAGTGGGCAGAGTGAGGACCGCCGTTGGGGCATTCAGCATGCCAATGCCTCAAACCACTTTGTGCACACTCCGCATTTCTGCAGTGGGGCACGAAGGCACCGCTCTTCTTGTCAAATGAGACAGGAGGAGCGGTGCCAAGCGGCTTAACACCAGCACGATGATGCTTAGCAGCAGAGCGGGTAAGGTGCTTGCCCGCAGGCGGTGCCCCTTCCCGCTTCTGCCGCTTCAGGTCACGAATGTCCTGCTGCATGCGCTCCAGCTGCTTCTGCAGACTGGACAACGCCGCAGCCAGGTCAGACGCGCTCGGTGTCCCCAAGATTTCATCCCTGTGTTCGCTGAAATATTCTTGAAATCGGTGTCCTTAAATATGCAAATTGTCATAAAATCGATGCAGTACAGTACAGCGCAAGCGGTGCAGTGACACAGTACAGCGACGGTAATTCCCCTAAACCTCCGGGCTGTACTGTACTGTCGCGCGACTGCCACGTCGGCGTAAATTCCCCCAAAAACGACAGTACAGTACAGAAAAATGACAGGACAGTACAGCGGAGGTTTCGTTTCCTCGGTGCAACCCGGCCGCGGGGTTAGGCCTCCGACTGATCGGAAAACCTCAGTTTTCCAGGGTTCGGCGATCGCGAAATTTTGCGATACGATCACCTTGATCGCGATCAGATCGTATAAGTCAAACATACGATCAGCTTGCCCAAAAAACTGAAATTTATACGATCATGATCGCGATCAGATCGCGATCAGATCGCGATCAAGCACTGAAAATCGGGATTTTCGCGCGCGCGGCGTAAATTACGCGTAAATTACGTATTTCGGGCCTTGTGAGTTTTACGCGTAACACGTAACACGCCATAGGAATCTCACCCAAATATAGGCTGAAATTCAGCCTATATATGAGCTGAAATTCAGCCTATATATGAGGCTATATATGAGCTGAAATTCGGCCTATATATGAGCCTATATATGAGCTGAAATTCAGCCTATATATCAGCTGAAATTCAGCCTATATATGAGCTGAAATTCAGCCTATATATGAGCTGAAATTCAGCCTATATAGGCCAAGCTGAAATTCAGCCTATATATGAGCTGAAATTCAGAAATTCAACTATATATGAGCTGAAATTCAGCCTATATATCACCTGAAATTCAGCCTATATATGAGGCTATATATGAGCTGAAATTCGGCCTATATATGAGCTGAAATTCAGCCTATATATGAGGCTATATATGAGCTGAAATTCGGCCTATATATCACCTGAAATTCAGCCTATATATGAGCTGAAATTCAGCCTATATATCACCTGAAATTCAGCCTATATATCACCTGAAATTCAGCCTATATATGAGCTGAAATTCAGCTCATATATGAGTTGAAATTCAGCCTATATATGAGGCTATATATGAGCTGAAATGCAGCCTATATATCAGCAGCCTATATATCACCTGCAATTCAGCCTATATATGAGCTGAAATTCAGCCTATATATGAGCTGAAATTCAGCCTATATATCACCTGAAATTCAGCCTATATATGAGCTGAAATTCAGCCTATATATGAGGCTATATATGAGCTGAAATTCAGCCTTTAGGGCAAGGGGAATGGGGAAACAAGGCAACCAAGTGATCCTTAACACAAAGCCAATTATCATTTATCAATATTGATAGAAAGTGTTACTTCAATACACCTTCGTTCGAGGGATGAGACATTATTTCATGAAATATTGCTACTTGTACAAATATTACTTCCAAGTGCCATATATGAAATATGTTAAGCACACTCGTCATCATCACGAGCTACGGACATCGCAAACTGCTGTCTACTAAGATGGTTGAAGTTGGCACGCATGTACTCCATGTAGTGCCGATTCATTCTGAGCACTACAATCATCTCCAATTCCTCATCTCCTAAAAGCGTGTTCCCATCATGCAACACTTGGTTTGCACAAGACAAAACCCTCTCTGCAAAACTCTCTGCATTCAAGGCACCCAGTTGCCCTACCGAGCAAGAAGCCATCACTGGTAGATATCCATATTCACCCGTCTCCTGTAAGGCATTGTACAGCTGCCCAATAGGCAGCTTCAGCAAATGGTGAAAGAGGTCAGGCTCACTAGGCAAGTCTGCCGCAGGGAACTGTGCCGCCCAGTCGATGCTCTGCTTCCTCCACTTCCCAAACACTGTCAAAAACTCGGCTTCCAAGTTCTTGGCTTCAAGAACCAAATCCACAGCCCGTATCTCCCCTCCCACTTGTTCCTCCACAACACTCAGCACATCCACATCGTCCCAACCACTTGAGCCATAGGTGTGCCCGCACAACACATGCACACTTGCGTGCAATCGAGCTCGATCCGGTAGTGCTACCCTTGTGCGACCTAGCCAAGTGTTCAACCGCCCTAGTAGTGATCCAAGAACCGGGTTGGCCGCGTTTATTGGGGGGATAACGACACAGTTTCATAAGGTGATTGCAAAATTGTCCCTCTCCGATTTGCTCCAAACAAACGTGCGTGTAGTCCCCTAAGTCGTGATCACCGCGCAACCTACGGATAGAGTCCCAAACGGTCGAGGTTGACTTGCGCTTGGTAGGAGTGTTGTTCTTAATGAACTCAGGATCAATGGGCGCGTGAGGGTCAACTTCGGGCTTGTCAGAATCAAGCTCAGCGGTTTGCTCAAGAAGCTCAACAGACTCGACCTCACTGACTATCACGACGAGCGCCTTGCTGTTTTCAGACTCAACTGCAGGTTCCAGTACGTCACAGACCGTCTCCATCTCACTTTCAGGGTTTAACAGTGACTGAAATTCTGCCTCGGTCTCCATGTCCATCATACAGTTCAAACACGGATATATGAAAGAAGCAGCGACGGCCTCCACGCTCCACGCAAGCCAAGGGGTCGGTTCTGCTGCCCACGATGAAGCAATGAGACTAAGAAAAGCGCCGGAACACCTACAGAGTAAAACCCGATTTTTGATCGCGATCATGATCGCGATCAGATCGTATAATCACCAAAAATAGGGGTGATCGCGAACAGACCATATTTTATACGATCAGGCCTGTTCGCGAACTGATCGCGATCATGATCGCGATCATGATCGCGATCAATTTTGCGATCGCCGAACCCTGCAGTTTTCAGATCCGCTCCGTATGACAGTCATACTGCCTGTCATACTACACTGCACTGATCAGAAAACCATCAGTTAATCCTATAAAGCGTTAACGGTATAAAGGTGTGTAACACCCGTTCGCCAAACAACAAAAAGTGAAAAAGAAACAACTTCAGATCAGAGCTTATGATTGAGATTCACTTTCAGGAAGAGTTCTGCAGAATGTAAGTATATATTGTTATTCATAGATACTAACTTGCAGTTTCAATTCAGCTTGCCTGGCTTGTTTCTACGACACATGTTCAATTTGAGTCCTGCTGTATGGCCAGCGACCTAGTTGCTCATTGCCCGCGTGCGCTCGCAATTTTGATATTGACTTGGATACTTGGAGTATCCAGTAATCCAAACCGTCATATCGACAGTGATGTTCCAAAAGTTTCGTGCTTGAACTCTTCAACGACGCTTGTGGAAGTGTTGGGAGATAGCTACAGTATCAGCTGCGGTGTGAGACATCCTGAAGTTATTGAAGGTTGCATATCTGCCTCGGACCAAGCCGCTTTTCAAAGGCATCTTGAAGGTCAGGACACTTTTTGCACTGTTGGACCGCCGTTGACCTTATCTTCTTTTCTTGAACGACGTTGCGACGAGGTCTTTTGTTCCGTTGCGCAGCCTCACGAAATATATGTTTTGTTGAAATTGCGGAAACCATCGTGTTACCCGCACTCCTCCCAAGTCAGCTTCAGGGACAAAGGGCTGTCTGAATAAGCTCTAGCCACTGCTGGCCGTGCCGGATGACAGCGGCCATATTCGGCCGTGACCACGTGCGTTGCAAAGGAAAGTAGTACCGTGCAAATAGATAAGGAATCTTCACCGCAGTAGATTTTGGCGGCCGTTAAAACTCTGACTCGCCGAGCGACGAACCTTATTTGCCGTTTCAACCGGTGTCTCTATACACCATCTAGCGCTCATTTCCTTGTATTTTAGGATGTTACTCAGCAGCCACCTCGCACACCCTACGCCACCATTCGTACTCGTTAACTTTTGTCCCGAACGATGCGATCCTGCCTTCGCATGTGCGCTGCGCACTTGCGCGATGGACTTCCTCGGCATAGTGGCCGCCGGTGGAGTTTTCGGTTTTTTTCAGTCCATAAAAAATCGATATGACCTAGTCAAACATTTTATCACGCTCATATCTTTATCACGAGAGTGGCGGAGACACATTCACGCTCGTCTTGATGTGCTCGTACAGCCTTCCGCTTCGGTCAAGGCTCTAACAAACTCGACGACCTCGCCTCTGGAGATGCGACTGCCAACGCCAAGGATACTGCTGTTTCGATCCCTTCTCAGGTCCATAACGCTTAATCCAGGGGCCCCACTCCCGTCATGTGCGTGTGGGGCGGGGCCGCCCTGTTCCTGCACGCGGGGTCCTCCTTCGGAACCCTAGGAGTCGTGTTCGCTTCTATGAGCAAGCAAGGCGCATATTTCCTGCGGTCAGCTGCGGCCCCTCAGCGGCCGACGTAGGGGCCACCGCGGCGGGTAGTGAAGGGAGTCGCCCACATCCTCGTGGGTGACACGCGCTGAGGGGAGTCGCCCACATCCTCGTGGGTGACATCGGGGTGAGGGGAGTCGCCCAATCCTCGCGGGTGACACGGGGTGAGGGAGTGCCCACATCCTCGCGGGTGACTTGCTGAGGGAGTCGCCCACATCCTCCAGCGAGTGACGGGAGGTGAGGGGAGTCTGACCACATCCTCGTGGGTGACGCACGGGGTGAAGTCGACCACATCCTCGTGGGTGAGCGCTGAGGTTGCCCACATCTCGCCTTGACACGGGGTGAAGTCGCCCACATCTCGTGGAGCATCAGGTGAGGGGTCGCCCATCCTCGTGGGTAACACGGGCTGAGGGGGTGCCCATCTCAAAGCGGGTGACACGGGCAGGGGAGTCGACCACATCATCGCGGGTGACGCGCGCTGAGGAGTCGACCTATCCCGTGGGTGACGCGCGCTGAGGAGTCGCCCACATCACCCGCGGGCGCGCTGGGGAGTCGCCCACATCACCAGCGAGGTGACGCGCTGAGAGGCGCCCACATCCGGCGTGGAGTGACATCGGGGTGAGGGAGTCGCCCACATCCTCGCGCGAGGTGACTTGCGCTGAGGGAGTCGCCCACATCTCGCGGGTGACTTGCGCTGAGGGAGTCGCCCACATCTCGTGGTGACACGGCTGAGGGAGAGTCGCCCACATTCGTGGGTGACGGCGCTGAAAGTTGCCAACATTCCCCTTGGAGTGACACGGGGTGAGGGAGTCGCCCACATCACTCGCGGGTGACACGGGAGGTGAGGGAGTCGCCCACATCTCGACGGGTGACACGGGGTGAGGGTCGCCCACATCTATAAGGGTGACACGGGGTGAGGAGTTGCCCTATCCTCCTTGGGTGACACGGGGAGGTGAGGGAATGTGCCCTCCTCCGCGGAGGTGACACCTGCAGGGCGAGGGAGTTGCCACATCCGCGGGTGACACACGGGGTGAGGGGAGTCGCCCACATCCTTGCGGGTGACACGGGGTGAGGGGACTCGCCCACATCCTCGCGGGTGACGCGCGCTGAGGGGAGTCGACCACATCCCCGTCGGTGACGCGCGCTGAGGGGAGTTGACCACATCCCCGTGGGTGATGCGCGCTGAGGGGAGTCGCCCACATCCTCGTGAATGACGCGGGGTGAGGAGAGTTGCCCACATCCTCGCGGGTGACACGGGGCGAGGAGTGTCGCCCACGTCCTCGCGGGTGACGCGGGCTGAGGGGAGTCGCCCACATCCTCGCGGGTGACACGCGCTGAGGGGAGTCGACCACATCCTCGCGGGTCACTAGGAGACAAGCACTGAGTAACAGCGCTTGAATGCAGGGGGGTGACACGGGTGAGTGGAGTCAACCTTTTGAATGCGGGTGACAGACGTTTAGTGGCGGCGCTCACTCCATTGTGAGTGTCCTCGTTCAATGTCGGTGCTTACCTTGCAGGCGAGCGCGTTCGATATCGTCGCTCACCTGCAGCCTGCAGGCGGGCGACGTGCGTTTTGTGAGCCAATGAGCATTTTGCTGTTTCCGGCACCTCCTCTGGTGCTGTTACTTGCATTGAAGAACGCTCGCAGCGCTCACAGTAAAACTTTTTAGAGTGTCGATGGCGCTTAGCAAACAGCCTGGTGGGTTGACTCATGTCAAAGGCTCGCACCTGTGGCCAGACAGTCGCCATCTTTATCCACAAATGCAATGCTTCTTCCTACTTCTCACCTGCCTGCCATAGTACCAGCACCTTGATTCCCGGTGTCATCACTCTCGGGCGGATCTTCGCAGAAAACCATCAACTTTAAGGAGATCAACTCTGAGGATATCGATGATGTTATCGATGAAGAATACGATCGCGTCCTTGGGGGCGCACAAACTGGTGCTTCTCGCTTCTCCCAGAGAACTGAGCGGGTATTAATTTACAGTCATGCAGATGCAGAGCGTCCAGATGCAGAGCGACGTTTAGAGGAGGAAGAGACAGAAGATGCTGGGAATGAAGGTGCGGAAAATATATCGAGCACAGGCGGCGCCCGGCCTTTCTAATCCGCATCCTTGTTGTAGAATCTAGTCACACAGCACCTGGAAGTTGCAGTGCGACAGCTCCCAGCAGAAGTGGATTTTGTAGGTACAAGTCTAGAATGCTACCATAGTGTATTTGCTCCCCTGGGTTCAAGCAAAAGCAAAACGTGCACTCTCTTTGCTTCTTACTGCGAGGTGTAAGTTGTGAGCCGAGTCAAGTGCACTGAGCCAACATTTTCCTCGGCTCAGCATGCCTTGTAGCCTCCACGGTTCAGCGCTCACCTTGTGCGGCAGATAGGTCTAGCAGCTGGCATGCTTGGGTGCGAGGCCCATGCGCTGCGCACCTCCGCTGCTGCGCATGAGCTCCTCAGACTACTCAATCCCGCAGGGCGCCCCAGCAGAGCACACTTTGTCCTGAAAGCCTGCGCCCCTACGTGACGGCCCCTACGGGAGATCCTACAGGGCGGCCCCTACGTTGGCCCTTACCCCCCTACGGGATGGCCTCCCTATGGGACGGCCCCTACGGAACGGGACGGTCCCTATGGGACGGGACGGCCCCTACGGGATGCGCCGCAGATTCTTCTGCTTCGTCTCGCACTCGGCTAGAAAAGAACTTTCTTGGCTGCCATTTAATATCATCTAATGGCCCTGCCGTTCTCCTACATCTAGGCTGCTCCTTCCTGGGTGGCTACGGAGATGGTCGGGCTAAATTTCACCAGCGTGCCTCACACGGCTAGGTATGCATATGTCTGTGTCGCAGTCAGCAGTCGCAGAGGGTCTCAGGTGGCTCAGTTGTTGCATAGGTAGCTGCGTGGGTACATCGCGCAGCCTAGTGCAAAATTCGTGAGCAGCTCAGTATTTAGGATACTAACTGTCAAGCTAAGCGCATACCCTCTACGTACCCATCCCTGCTCCTTGTCTTCTTGTCGTCCCTGTCTATTTCCCATCACCAGCCTGCTTCAAGGTAACGATGCCGAGAGATAAAGCCAATTTGGGCTGGGATGAAGCAGTGGTCGTGATCGCGGAAGATGACAGCGCCTTTGCCAACCTTGCGGAGGCCATTTTGAATGCGAGCATCGGGACTTGCCTGCTGCACACAAACGTCTCCATCTCTGCTTATGCCCTGCCAAATATCACTCGGAATTTTGAGATTCTCGGAAGATGTGACGAAGGAACCAACGGGCTGTGCACAATCGATGGTGGAGAATGGTTCCGTATTCTCCACGTGGCGAACGCCGCCTTGCGCCTCGAGCGAATTGCGCTTGTCCGGGGTGCCGCGCTCGAGGCGGAGGGCGGCGGGCTGCTGCTGGCAGCAGGAACATCCGCCGTGCTTATGAATTGCCGTCTGGCATATAACACGGCCCTCAATGGGGGGGGCATCTCGCTGGGCGCTGGCTCTGCGCTCTCGCTCAGCGGCACCGAGCTGGCCGAAAACAAGGCGACGCACAGAGGGGGAGGCGTTTTCGGACGGGGCCGCGTCACTTTGGAGGCCTTTCAAAGTGAGCTCCGGAGCAATGAGGCCGCCATAAAAGGCGGCGGGGCGATGCTGGAAGAGGCTCTGAGCACTGTGATCGTGCTGGAAGAGGTGCGCCTGAGTGCGAACGCCGCCGGGGAAACCGGCGCGGGCTTATCCGTGGAGTGCGCACAATCAGACTCGACCGCATTCTGTGTCGACGCGGCGCTACGAGACACTCAGGTGACCCACAACCGGGCAGGCGAAATGGGCGGCGGCATTTATTTCCAGGGAAACACCAATGAGCACGTGAAGGGTGCCAACAACATGATGCAGATCCGCCTCGAGCGAGTCGATCTAGCGCATAACAATGCCGGGATGGATGGCGGCCCCGGGCTGAAAGGCGCCTGGAATGAAAGGCGTGGGGGAGGCTTGGGTGTGGTGGATCGGAACTGCCGGTCTCTGGAGATGCACATCGAGAACAGCACGGTTGAGGACAACCATGCAGAGCTTTCTGGAGGTGGGGTTTATGTGGAGATCTTCTTTCGCGGGAAGAAAGCTAATATTCATCTTCGTGGATCAACGCTGACAGGCAACTCTGCAGGAGAGTGCGGCGCTGCATGTGTGCAGGGAGGGAACGTGCTGATCACAAACGGGAGCGAGGTGTCGTCCAACGTCGCCCTCGAAGAGGACGGGGCTGTTTGTCTGCGAGGCGAATTCGATTTCGAGATGCGAGACAGCGCGGCCTCCTTCAACCACGCCACGACCAATGGCGGAGCTTTCTCCCTCATGGCCGGCGCAGAGGCCAGCAGTTCTCGCGCCGTCTTCAGCAGCTGCCGCTTGGTGCAGAACAGCGCTTTCAAAGGCGGGGCTATAGCAACAGACGCCGCAGACGTAAGCCTCGTGGATTGTGCCCTATCCGATAACCTGGCCTCTGAATACGCGGGCGCCATCCACCTCGAAGGCTCGGGAGACAACAACACGCGCCTGTCACTGGGTAATTGCTCCCTGACTGGAAACAAAGTCACTCTCGGGTTGGGCGGAGCCCTGCATTCATATGCGGTGTACCTGGTGGAGATTCACAGCTGTACGATATCCAACAACTACGCACGCTTAGGAGGTGGCGGCCTCTACTTCAGCCACGCGTATCATCGCGGCCGCCTGCAGATTGGTAGGACCGCCATCTCTGATAACTCTGCGGATGGTGGCCTAGGAGGTGGAATCCAGGGTAAGCTTGCAAACATAACAGTGGACGAGGGTAGCGTTCTAAGTGGCAATTTCGCGGTCAACGGTGAGTGGTCTGCGCGCTTCGCCGCGCCTCACCGCCTCTCGAAGCCGCCTCTCGAAGCCGCCTCTAGTTCTATGCACCTCGCCGCCTCTCGAAGCCGCCTCTAGTTTTATGCACCTCGCCGCCTCTTGAAGCCGCCTCTAGTTCTATGCACCTCGCTGCTCTTCCTAGCCGCACCTTCACCGTTCAGCCCTCCCCTGCTGTTTAAGTGTCCCTACCTTCACTGTCGAGCCCACCCCTGCTGTTTAAGTGCCCCTATCTTCACCTGGCACCTCTCTACCGCCCCTCATAGTTCAATTTCACTCGCGACGCTGAGGATCCATGCGCCACGCTCGAACAGTCTACAGTCGCATAGGCCAGGCACCTGAACCAAAGGCCTTTGACACACAAGTGCACGCGGCTCCGGTGCTCAGCGCCGCCGTGAACTGCCGTGATTGGATTTGGTACGTGTGGGATCTCCAGGAGGTGGCATCGCTCATGCTTATGGCAGGCTCGTGATCGATGGCGGATCTAGCGTTGCTGATAACTCTTGTCGGGACAAAGGAGGTGGTATTTTTAGCTTTTCACAAACCTACACGGAGATTCGCGGAGGTAGCAAGCTAAACAACAACCAGGTGAATCCCATGCAAGCTCCCCTTGGACAGGCCAAAGCCAGGTGCCACACCAGCTCAACACTCTGTGAGGCGCACGGACATGCTTATTTATTGTTTTAGCAGGCGCTATGTAGGGTGAACCATTTGAATAGGATACTGACGAGGTTGCATATTCTTCACCAGGCGACAAAGGAGGGAGGAGGGCTTTATCTGGAGCCCGGCACGGCAATGGAGAAGACTGCCGTGGTCGTCACACAGTTCAGCGCTGTGGATGGGAATCGGGCTCTGCGGTATTCGGGGGGTGGGGTGGCTGCCATGGAGCATACAACTATCACCTTCACCGACAGCAGCCTGTCACACAACTCCGCACAGGTGAATGCCCTCGGCCCTCGCGCATCCCTGTCATCTCCTCCGCACAGGAACGCCATGCTGAGCTGTTAGACCTGTACTTGGACGTCCTGCGAATCAGTAGCGCAGGTCATCTTGTGTTTGGACAACCTTCCATGAGTGGAGAATTGCCTGTGGCACCCCAGTCGCTTGTTGCCGGTGGCTCTGAGCACGTCCACGTATGCCGACGGCCCCGCGCGATCCTCTGCACCCTCCTGGAGGTCCCGGAGGGGAGCCAGCGAGGGACTCAGGGTACATCACGCGATGGAGTGTGGTGACCTGTGGCCATATTTTGCCGCTGACGGGGTGCAGGTCGATGGAGGGGGCATCCACGGTACTTTGTGTCACCTACATATGAGAGGCCTGATATCCATCGGGAACTACGCTGGTACTGCCGGAGGGGGTCTTATGCTGGAGGACCAGAGCGAGGCGGCGATTGCTGACAGCCGCTTCACGGGCAACATGGCGCGGGTGAACGGAGGCACCATCGCCGCCAGCGACAGTCGTGTGGAGGTGGGCCTCCCAGCGCAAGGAGCGGTGTGGATGATGGAAGCGACCGACATCTCAAATCAGACTGGGTACGGCGTGCTCGTGAACAGCAGCAGGGCCAGTCACGGGAATGCCTTCAGCTTTGTGGCATGCGACGTGGCGATGACAAGTGTCCTGGCGAAAGACAACGGCGACGAAACAGACCTGGACGTTGCCACGGTCGACCTTGGCCACGGCTCCTCGATGTCGATGGCGAGCTCCGCGCTGCGGGGCAACCTGGGCACCGGCTTGCGCATCACCAATCTGTCAGTTGCACACATTTTCTCCTCAGATTTTCTTGGCCAGCACGCCATTGAAGGCGGGGGCGTCTTCGTGGACCTGGGGGGCTTGGCGTATGTCCACAGCTGTTCCTTTACTGCAAATGTCGCAGAGTGGGGGTCAGGGGTGTTCTCAAGTGGAAACCTCACTTTGTACAACAGCACCTTCCATGAGAACCATGCCACACACGAGGGTGCATCGGTGCATCTCATTCTGTCCCCGAGTCAGTCTACAGTCATCCACCGATGCAATTTCACTGCCAACGAGGCGGTGAACGGAGCCGTGTTCTTCTTCGAGGACGTCACGCAGGGAGGGGGCCGGGGCTCGGCAATACTCGAGGAGCTTCGTTTTGAAGGTAATCACGCATCGGGTGGCGGCTCCGTGGGGTTCTGGAGTGCAGTCGACCTTCATGAACTGCCACGGCCCCCGCCCTGCATCAACTGTACGTTGGTGAACAGCACCAACACCGCCGCTTACGCTTCCGTCGATGGGTGGGCGACACCCGCCCTGGACCTCCACGTGGAGTCGCTCCAGGGGCCGGCGGCAAGCACGCAGGGGCTGCGGAATTCTATCATAGTGAAAGTGTTGGATGCCAATGGCGTGGTGGTCACCACAGACAGCACCTCCTTCGTGACCCCGGTCTCTACTGCCGACTCCCCGTGTTTCATATACAGCGACGATCCCGTGGAGGTCGCAAAAAGGGGTGTGGCGAGGTTTAGCCGCAGTATCACATTCTTGGGGCCTGCTGGCGCGCTGTGCCTCTTGTACTTCACGTCCTCGTTGAGCGGTTTATACGAACCCAATGTAATTTCCAATATCACGGGGGTGCCCCTCCGATTCTGCGACCGAGGCGAGGAGTACCTGCCCGTGACGACGCCCAACAGGCTGGACGCGGGCGAGTGCTCTCCCTGCCAGCCGGGCAGCGTGAGTTTCGATAATTCTTCCGAATGTATCTCGTGCGCGGAGCATTCGGACATGATCAACTGCACTGGAGCGAGCGGATACCTCGTGTGCCAAGGGAGCTGGCTGGCTCCCAATGCTCAGTACT
The DNA here is from genome assembly GCA_001247695.2 of Cymbomonas tetramitiformis. Classification (NCBI taxonomy): domain Eukaryota; kingdom Viridiplantae; phylum Chlorophyta; class Pyramimonadophyceae; order Pyramimonadales; family Pyramimonadaceae; genus Cymbomonas; species Cymbomonas tetramitiformis. Next base: position 49,289 of record LGRX02018621.1, on the reverse strand, counting down.
GCGAACAAGACGCCGCATGCCTCCTGGAGAGGTGACGATGCGCCCCGCGTTAGTGCGCCTGCAAGGCGGACGGGCCTATCCCTGACACATGCCCTACATGAACATGGTGCATGTGTCTGATCTTATTTGCCACCCTGCGGAGGCTGGTACTGCAAGGTGCGGGCGAAACCTGGCGAGGGGTATTGAGGGGTACTACGGCAGTCAATGCCAAGTCTTATAAGGATGGCGAGTATGCTTCCTAGTGTTTGTGGCGGTAGAAAAGCAATGTAGTTGGTTTGGACATGCCAAGTTTCCTGGTGCAGGGAAGTGGTCCTGGCATGTGGATGCAGTTTCATCGGACGGCCCTGGCACGTGGATGCAGTTTCATCGGACGGCCCTGGCACGTGGATGCAGTTTCATCGGACGGCCCTGGCACGTGGATGCAGTTTCATCAGACGGCCCTGGCATGTGGATACAGTTTCATCGGACGGGTCTGGCATGTGGATACAGTTTCATCGGACGGGCCTGGCATGTGGATGCAGTTTCATAAGACGGCCCTGGCATGTGGATGCAGTTTCATAAGACGGGCCTGGAATGTGGATGCAGTTTCATCGGACGGCCCTGGCATGTGGATGCAGTTTCATCGGACGGGCCTGGAATGTGAATGCAGTTTCATAAGACGGACCTGGCATGTGGATGCAGTTTCATCAGACAGGCCTGGCATGTGGATGCAGTTTCATCGGACGGGCCTGGCATGTGGATGCAGTTTCATAAGACGGGCCTGGAATGTGGATGCAGTTTCATCGGACGGCCCTTGCATGTCGGAGCAGGTCATCAGGCGTGTTGCGTTAGGAATGAGTGCCTTTGCTGCTGTTGGCCCCCACTTGCACAGGCTGTACACCTGTGATGTCGGAGAAGCGTGCACCACCGGTGGGGGGAGCGAAGATGACTGCAGCTTGGTCACGGCCAACGCCGGTCGAAGTGGCACATCGGCTGAGGAGGTTGCCCAGCTGGAGCTATGCAATCTGGAGATGTATTTCGGTGGTGTCCAATGCGGAGGCACCTCGCCCGCCATATGCAGCGAGGACCACTGGCTGGATCTCGTAGCCGGCGCCTGTGTGGCATGCCCGGGCGCTGGCCCGCTCCTCGCACGCTTCCTCTTCGTAATATTGCTCGCGTTGCTCCTGCTGGTTGGGATCTTTTACTTGTTCGCGAAGGTGGGATCCGCGGTCACAGTTCAGGCAAAGGATACGCTGGGAGACGACCTTGAAAATGAGGGCTACAACATGGTAGGGGACGCGAACACGGCACTGGGACTGGTCCTAGGGTACATTCAGGTGATGAGCCAAGTGAAGGCGCTGTACCGCCCGGAGCTGATCCCCAGCATACTAGGGACTCTGTCATCAAATATGTTCATCTTCAATCTGGACATGGGGTATGCCATGAACGTCAAATGCTTTGGGCACTACTTTCTGCCGGGGTTTGGTGGGAGCTCGTTCTGGATCACTTTCTATCAAGCTGTGTTGCAGCCCTGGCTGGTCTTTGGCCTGTTTGGCTCCATCTTTTTGGTGCTGACCTGGCACTACAAGCGAGGGCGGCGACAGCAGGCGTTGCGCTCAGCTGGAGATCTGGCTGCTCAGCGCAGAATGGAGGTACGCCCAGTCAGCGCCCAGTCAGCGCCCAGTCAGCGCCCTTGGTGACTGGTTATGACACTGCGAATTGGACGGGTTGTGTGGCATCATGCTGTGGTGTCTTCAAGTGCTTGGTGACGTGGCTGCTTGTGCCATCGATCACGCGAGTGATAATGAAATATGATGGCTGAAGTCCGCAAGCCGCATTTTGCCGGCATTTTGACGATGCGCCGTAATAATATGAAGTGGAATTTGAAGTGATGGCACGACGCCCGGCAGATGACACCCAGCGGCGGCAAACTGAGAGGCTCGCATTGGCTGCTAGAAAAGTGTGAATGAGCTGAGCCCCACTTCTCACTGCTCCAGAATTGTGCGGCCTGGGCATGCCGCACATCTCGTTTCCGGTGTTGATTCCGGAGACACTGAGACACGCGGTGGCTCCACTCGCTCTGCCGGCCATCCCCTTCAGCAATGCCACCGGATTCCAGAAAGCATCTCGCACCGCATGCTGCCAAGCGCTGCGGCAGTGGAGCGCGAGTCATGCCCTCTGGCGGCGGCACGGATGACAGCGGCAAGCATCGTGGAGGCTCCGCATCTGCCCACAATGGGACCGAGTTTTTGAGCCAGGCAGAGGGATCCTCAGCATGCAATGCCGGCATTAGCTCACTCGCGACTTTGGACTACCCTGCTAAGTTTTGGTCGATGTTGGTGCGGCGGTGCATTGACGGTCGGTGTGGAGCAGTGCATTGACGGTCGGTGTGGAGCGGTGTATTCAGGCCGAAGACCTCCAGTGGAGGGCAAGCACTCGGAACAGCTGCCTCGGCGCGGCTCTCTTCATCATTCTTTTTATACACCCCGGGATCTCCACCACGATGTTCCACCTGTTCAACTGCCAGGCGGTGTACAACGACGCGCCCTCGATGCAGCGGCAGTTCTACCTCCAGCAGGACCGCTCCGTGGAGTGCTTCACTGCGAGCTACTTCTTAGCCGTGGTATTCGACATCTTCACATTACTCGTCTACGTGTTTGGATACCCCAGGTGAGACCCCAACTAGCCGGGATCAGTCAGATCGCCCCCGCTGAGTAAGTGCTCCTCCATTCGAGTCTCGCATCCTTGATGAGCTGCCCTCTACCCAGCCCGCGCCTTCTGGTCTACACTCTCCCAAATCACTGCTAGCCTCTTGGCGAGTCTCCTGCCAGTCATCCTCCCTCCCCTCCGCTGGATCGAATCCTGGATGGGCAAGTCTCCTGCCAGTAGTCCCTCCCCCTCCGTCGGATGAGCACTTTCATGAGTCTCCTCACTCTCAGCCCCCTCCGTCGGATGAGCTCCATACTGCAGGTCATGCCTCATGGATGAGGGTCATACCTCATGGATGATGGCGAATCACCGGCTATCCTCTAGGACACGCGGGAGCAAGTCAGGGACCCGAAGGTGCATTGCACTTCCTCACTGCCGGCGTCATTGTGGGCGACACTGCTGGCGTCATTGCGGGCGTCACTGCCGGCGTCATTGTGGGCGTCACTGCTGGCATCCTCCGCGGCCGCCTGGAGGATGCACCTTAGGCCGTGCTGCTCAAAAGGGGGCCAAACGGGGGCCAAAAGGCCCCCCCCAACGGGTGCTGCGAACGAATTGTAGTCTAAACGGGGCACTCTTCACCGTGAGATGGGGACTTTGGGGATGCAGTCCCATCCATTAGTGGGCGGGCACTCGTTGGGGCTGAGCCTGTGGTGCACTTCTGTGTTTGCCCTTTGTCCCAGCGGAATACTGTTAACGATGCGCTACTTGCGGAGCTTCCAAAAGGTCAAGCTCCCGCGGGAGGCAGCGGAGGCGCAGCTGCAACTGGTGGCTGATGGCGTGTGGATGGCGGTGGATCCCGCGGACAAGTTATTGCTGCGGGTCTACAAGTCCTTCTACCCTGACGAGTCCAAGCTCCAAGGCTTGAGCGCGAGGGACGAAGCCTTAGCAAAGGACATGATCCTGAAAATGTCATCGGGAGCAGGCGTGGATGGAGCCGGGAGTGCGGGGAGCACCGTGGCCAAGGCAGCTCTGAAATGGAGGAAGCGGTCAATCCGCAGCAGACGACAGCTTATTGAAGTCTATATCAGGCGCGACACCTTTGAGGACATTGGCAAAGTGGATGAGGATGAGGATGTGGAACAGAAAGTGGACGAGGCGAGGCAGCGGATGAGCAACAAGCGCGGGAGGGTGCAAAAGCAACCACTGACAGCGAGTCCCCCCCTTGAATCTGCTGCGGCGATGAGGGACATTGACGACTGCAGACGCACTGCAATCGTGCTGAACTCCGGACACGTCCTCAAGGATGTGGAACTGCTCCAGAAGGATGGAGGGGGAGATCATGGCGAATCTAACCAAGTCCCACTAACAAGATTGGACGATCAGCGATATGCAAAGGTGCAGACCATGACCTAGGCGTGTGCGCTGCGTCCATCGGTTCGGAAGTGCACCCATGTTGTTCCTGGGCGGACTTTGCTGCCAGCACATGTCACACGCTGCCATCGCATGTCACACGCTGTCATCACGTGTCACATGCTGCCAGCACAGCACAGCACAGCACAGCACAGCACAGCAAAGCACAGCACCGCACCGCACCGCACCGCACCGCACCGCACCGCACCGCACGGCACGGCACGGCACGAAGCTCCCGTGTCCAGCTGCCCGCTTCGCCCTGTTGCAGTGTTTCACTTTCGTGACCCAGCTCAATCACCACCTTGATGGAGATCTTCATTGGGGGTGCTTGATGTTGCTGATTGGGTGTCTGCTGAGGCGCTGCCGTGCAAATGAGTGTGAAGGACCTCTGCTGAACAGTTGCAACGTGATTGGTCGCAGCTGACGCGTTCTTCCATCAAGTGCAGGTGCTCGGGCAGTACTTCGAACCCTTCGAGGACAAATTCTTCTACTGGCAGGTCTGCCCCCCACGCCTATTGCTACCCACTTTTCAAGGCGAGCGCTTAATGATGGGCAGATTGGGGACGGGCCGCCACCTCAGATCTCAGGACATAAAAGCCAAAGCGGTGTGTTCAGCATGATAGGCACTGTGCATTCTATTCCTGGCATACTTGTATGACAGGAGCCGTGTCTGAACTGTGAGGGCGTAACTCCCCAGTTGGACATTGGGAACAATTTAACTCCGCCGATATTTCTTATCACCTCCATGACTCCTTGGCACCATGTTCAGTGCATACATGCAAAATACACACACCACATATTGGACACGGGGATTTCTTCTTCTTCAGCATACACGACAGCATCTCATTTCAGGAGCTCACTAGTGAAGAATGGGACCCCCTTAGCCTCACAGAGTCACCTGAGCCCATCTGCAACTGCCCCGCCGGCGTGCCGCTACCACGTCTCTGGAGCCGGTTTACTTATAAGTCCCTCCCAGAGAGTATTTTTTGGTATTCCCCCTTCGGGGATGATACCATCCTGATGTTTTCCTAGGGCCCATCGCTGATTGATAGGTGCTCTTGATAACCGGGCGTTGCTCAGATTAGACCATGCAGGCAGTAATGGAGTATGCCATGAAGGTTGCAACACGTGATGAGTGCTCTCCCTGACCCCTTCCGTTTGTTTGTGCAGTGTTTGGAGATGATTCGCCGACTTGCCCAGACCGGTGTGGTGGTGGCGGTGTCCATGTGTGTTGGTGAAACTGCTGCACTGACATACGCAATGCTGGTTGCGTTTTATTTTGTAGTCATCCACCAGCGCCACAGTCCGTTCCGCTCTGATGCTCTCGACGAGTTGCAGCTACTAATTCTCTGTAAGTATCGCAGCTGTGATGAATGGCAATGCACTAATGATCTGTCCAGGATATGTTACTTTTTTCTTTCTTCAATCGCAGTAAGCTAACAATGGTGTTTTGCTAAGATGCCTCCACTGATCCGACAGGTAGCCAATTCTTGACGCAGGTGATGGTCATGATCTTTGCAATAAGCAATGATGGTGAATTATATATAGGAATTGCATTTGTCATCGTCCAGGCGATTCTGATGACGTATTCATTTTCGTTTTTTGTTCCAACCTTTCAGCCGCTTTTCGACCAGATTGCTTCGATGCTTTTGATGGCAAAGAGGAGTCTTGACCCGCCAAAGGACAGCCCACAAGAAGTCATGATGGAGGTCAATCAAATGGCAAATGACGAGATTGTAGGGAACGAAGATGAAGGACATCTATTTACTTTCCCCGTTGAACAAAGCAACAATACACTCTGGGGGATGAACTCGGAGGAAGTGGAAAAAGAGCTCTCTGGTGCTACTGAAGCTATTGTGACAGATGATCACAGCTCTGCAAGCCAGGAGCCTCCTCACATGAGGATGGCCATGAGAGACTGTGATGAGAACTTTTAAGTTTTCCATGCCATCCCTGACTCTGAGGAAAGATCAGTAGATGGATAAATAAACGAGACCCCCTTTCCAGGGTATGTGGCTACTTTACTGAGGGAGCCTTGCCTTCCTAGGAGCCTGCTGCAAGCCTCTAACAGTGCGGTCCGGCAACGGGATGCGTGCTAGGTTAAAGTCCAGTTATTTATATGCCTTCTAGGGATGCTTTCTAGGCTATACCTTGGCGGCTATTGACTATGATCTCCTTTTGTATGGATTGAATCCTACGTTTGGACTTATGAAAGAGTCAACTAAGTATTAGAGAGCTGCCGAGTGCTTTGCACGTCGGGCCTCTAGTGCACTAGGATACAATTGTTGTCTGTCGCGATGCTGCCTTCGAAAACCACGCGATCAAATGATTGACCTTCATGGAACCGCTGTTTGGTTTTTGTATGTAGCAGACTAACCGTCGATTTACTGTTGCCACAAGCGGTCGTCCCGCGATGCAGACACCATCTGGCACGCTGCAAGATCCGCTGGAAACCCAAGTGGGGAACGCATCTCAAGATGCAGCAGGTCAAAGCAATGTGAATTGTCAGTCCCGCAGGTCGTAGCAGATGCTCTCAGGTCCAAAGGGATGCTCCACTCAAAGACACTGTCGTTCTCGTCTACTTGATGTCTCAAGATGCAGACACGAGCACAGCTCCAAGTGCTAAGTTGCATCTTCGCCACCTTCTATATATGAAACTTCGTCCCCAGTGCTGCTGTGGCAAGATGCTGAACCCCTGTGCATTTCGCCCAAATCGACAGCTTCACCTCTTTCGCTGTCGTTGTGTACCGCTGTAGGGTTCTCGCCTGTTGCCACGACTGCTTCCCACTGCTCGCTCAGTGGAAGTTTCCATTGGGGTTTATTTGTCAGACTGGAATTGTTTAGCACCCGTGCTTTCGAGCTGAACGTTTGCGACGTGATAAAGAACTAGATTCAGGTCTATATTCGTCGTGGGTTTTCCCGATTTCCCCTTGTGAGGGTACCAGCGGAACTTGCCATAACGAATTCTGCCAAAATACAGGCATCCTTCTCAATGCCAAATGATTGCGTCTGTAAATCTCGCCGATGCAGCCTTGTATGCCCCGCCCGCGCTGGGAACAGCGTCGCGTATGTATGCGACGGGCTAGTCATGTACTGTACATGTAACTCGCGGTCCGTGTTTACTAGCGAATGCCTCTGTCGCGTTCTGGTACATGCCAATGATTTGTAGTAAGCTAGAAAACCTCTTGTGGATTACTTGCGATCGAATCGACTGCATCACACCTGATGCATTATTTCTATTATATTATTTGCACCAACAATTGTAAAATTTACTCCAACAATTCCCACAACTCGCATGTGCAACGTCATGACGTGAGAGAACATAGCACCACGGCCAAAAGTGTGCTGCTTCGATGTGGTGTGCTGCTGGAGATATCAGATCTAATATTATTCAGACAGCAAACCTGTTCGGGGTGTGAACTAAACAAGCTCACTCCGGTGTAAGTAGACACTCACAGTAAATGCAGGTAAAGCATTTCGGATGATACTAGATCACAAGGATATTGTCGGATATCGGTATGTCGGTTAAACTACTTCGGAGTTCCTGAGCACAGGTTGGTGCAGATTGTATCTAATTCAAAAACTGACATGAGATCTTGCTCAGCTCTTTAAGTAGAAACATGTCGACTCGAATTCCCTCGGCTCACCTTGGATTCGATAGTCATATGCTCGATCACTTCATGTACAGCAGTCCGATGTCCTGTCTTGTCATACAGCCCTTGGACTGCAGCTACCAATCATCTCTGGTCTGATTTCCTAAATAATCATATATCTGATGATGTGGCAAGAACTGAGGCTCTCCTGGTTTCCCTCCAGTTCTGTTCGGCTGTTTGAATATTAAATGGTTTCCCACAATTTCTGGATTGGTTTCCCACCAATTCTCTCAACCTGATCTGCTGTGGGTGCAGATGTTCAAAAGTCACATTCTGTCAGTCACCCTCGTCATACCTCTCGGTCACACTGGTGACTGTCATCAATGCTGTCAAAGAAAAGAAAAAAGAAAAAGAAAAAAGAAAAAGAAAAAACCACGCCCGTCGGGCGTATGAGTAAAATTAATTTCCCTGGCCCTACTCTGGGCCGGACCGCCACAAGTGGCGGTCTTGTAGGGACAATTTACACCGGGTGGTTTCCATCTACTTCGTCCTCTTGTTTTTCTTGTCTGAGTCTTCTGTACAGCTGGTAGGTGCTGTGTGCATAGTCCACTGTCAGGTCATGTATCCTTCGTAGTGCCTGTGTGGCTTCTTTTCTGTTAAGTCCGAGCTGCTCGAGTATGTCCCGGTTGTGTTTGTATGCGGCGACTGCTTGGTGGAGTACACCACCGTGGCCAAACGTGGTGATCAAACCACGACGCATGTTGTATGGTACGCATTCTAACCTGCCTGCGCTACTTTTCGTCGGCTTCTGTCTTCAACCTCATCGTGCGTTTCTTTTCTTCCAGGATCAAGTCGCGGGACCAGCATACCGGCCTGTACACCATTCAAGACGCCGACCCCCCCCACGCGATCCATGAGCGCGTGGCCTTGGAGTACCATTTCGCCAGGAGTACCTTCAAGGTCCACTGCGGCAGCAGATTGGACCAGGAGGGTTTTAGCCGCGTCGAGCGGATTACTGGGCACTCCCTGCTTCCCACGCAGGTTCACCCAGCCGCTGGTAAGAATATTGCTTCTACTTGCCTTTCCCTCATCGTCTTTCTTTCTTTCTTTTATTCTTTTATAAAGAATGCATCTTTCCTCCCACAGCTGCTGGTCCGCCTCAACAGCCTGGCGCGCCTGCGGTGACAGTCGAAAAAAAAAAAGGAAACGCGAGCATGACAGAAAGGGTATATCCTTTCCCACAGTCACCGTATGCATGCTTGGTTTTCTGTGCTGTCTTGTTTTAAGTCAATCTAACTACACCAATATTTCCTCTTGCAGTAGTTGCCCATCCTCTTCAGGCTGGCGCTGTCAAAGTACCGAGGCCGGGGCCAGTCCCCCTCAAAAGGCCCAGTGCCGATCCTCGTACTGGTATGCCTAGACCTTGCGTGCCCAATGACTGTACGCCTCTGCCATGTTCTTGCCTCAAGCTAAGGGGTTTTCACCTGATACCTACTGTGTGTGCCCCTTCAGCACAAGTGAAGCGGCAGGGGGGGGCAGCCCAAGTACCAGCTTCTGCTACTCATGCTGCTGCAGGTGCGTGCCCGCCTGCCCCTAGCATGCCCCATGGCCCAAGATTGCCCTGTATGCCCCAAGCCCCAGGGGATGCATGCCCCAAGGTTGCCCTGTATGCCCCAAGCCCCAGGGGATGCATGCCCTGAGCCAGCTTGCCCTATGGGATGCCCCATGGCCCCAGGCAGATGCATGCCCCAAGGTTGACCTGTATGCCCCAGGCCCCGGGAGATGCATGCCTCATATATTGCCCTGTATGCCCCAGGCCCCAGGGGATACATGCCCCATGTTTGTCTTCTATGCCCCAGGCCCCAGCAGATGGGGGATAGAGGACCACTGGGGCATGGGGGATGGGGATACGGTCACTGGGGCATGGGGAATACTCACACCTCGGCCGACGGCTCGCCTGTTTCTGGATCAAAGATCATGGCTCCTTCAGCAATGCGAACAGTGCGCCACGCTGTTTGCACGTCCTTCGGTTTGACGTTCTGGTTGTTCCTGTACTGGAAACGAAAAAAATCACGAAGAATAGGACTAATCTCTGGCCGAAAGAACCCAATACGGGTGCCGTCTGTGGTCCTGAGATCGTGAACTGAACATTTGGGAGGGCAGGTGCTGATACAGTGGTTCGCGTGTTCCATGTTGAGGTAGGTTATTGGAACAACCGGATACTCGGCACCCAAAGAGGAGGCCACGGGCACGCCGATCCGAAAGGAGGCAGAGCAGCCACAAAACCGCGCAGATCTGTTTTGCTTGAGCTTTGTGGCGGGACGTGGAACAACGCCTTCTGGAGGGGGAGCACATGCATCTTTCGCAGCTTGGCGTTTCCACCATTCGGACTGGAACCCGCAACGACATGCGTAGTGATGTTTGTAGGGCCAACCATCATGCGCGGGACGAGGTTTAGCTAAAGTGCGGTCCGTTTTGGGAGGTTTCTTTGTCTTGGCGTCGTTTCTAACGCGCACAATGTGAAACTGGTTCGGATTAGGATCACTGGAAGGTGATCCGTAGTTTCCTTCGCCCCGAAGAAAATCCTGTACGCGAGACACTGGAAGGTACGTCGTTGGGAGCAGTTTTGGATGTGCTGATCGCGGTATGCTTTCCCAGGACCAGTGAAGATCGTGGCGAGTCAGCGACCCCCAAGGGATCCGGTATTCTAGAGAGCCAGCGGTGCCAGTAGTGAACATGGTATCGGCAAGGAGGTTGGTAGCGTCGGGCTGTAGGTTGGGGCATGTAGATTTAAAACCCGCTGGTTGCGTAGGAGCAATCTCGGTGTTCGCATGCGATGCAACCAGATGCGACGCAAAGCCGAACATAGCGCGTGAACGCCTGTTAAGGGTTAGGCGTGAAAAGAAAGACATGCCTTAGGAGTCGGAAAGCAGAAGACAACGGACCGGTAGAGGCCAGACACTGGTCGCTGATCTATTGGGAAACGAAACGCCCCACGCTGGCGTCGTACCAAGTTGGAATGGTCCACTTAGGTACACCGTGCGCGTTGTAGAAGACCCAAAAGAATTCGCAATCTCTATTTGGTGGGAGCCAGCGCCGAAGCTGCAGTCTGAACGCTAGTGGAAGATGAATTGAACCGCCGTCTACATCTAATGAGTAAAACTCTAAGCGCCAGTGGCGAATGCGCGGAACCGCATAATTTCTGGTTTGTCTTATAGTAAAAGGATTGTGAGGACGAGCAGCTTCAGCTTCAGGATTGGGGGGACGCAGTGGTACAGCCATGTAAAACAAACAAAATGAATGCAGGGCGGCTGTTTTTTGGAAGCATTTAAGTGCTGCGAAGTGAAGATTTCGCGGGAAGAATGGAATCTAGGGAGCGGTCGTTACGACTTCGCCAGAAATCGCCGGCGACACGAGCGTGGCAACGCTTGTGTCACGCCTTGATGAGGTCAGGTCGCGATTTCAGGTCACCATGACGCGATCAGGCCATGACATCCTTCCCACCTAGTGTTGGATAGGCTTTATCGTAAGCTACAATTTGAAAAGCTCAACTAAGAAATGTTTAACGTATTATGAAAGGCTTGCCGCATCCATTGCAATAATCCAAAGGCACCAATCCTTACACTCCATGAATGGCAGCCTGCTACGCTTCTTCATATGCCTATCTACCACTTGAGACACACCCCACGGCTTGGCACGCCCTCTCTCATCGGCTGATGTAAAGTGCCATGCTCCATCTCTGCTCCTCTCAAAGCGCTTGTCAAGTGCCTTGATAATGAACTCATCAGCCTCATAGCTGACGGGACCATTGTAATCTACGAAGCTCTCCATTACATACTTCTCTTGAGTCAACCCTCGCGTCTTGTCCGCGTGACGGTCAATTGTAGAGCCTTGACCTTCGATCACAGCTTCATTTTGGAACTTGAGAGCCGCGTGCGTGAATGAAACCCGAAGCACCATCGCTTTGCCGAGGAGCAGTTTGCGGTGGTTCCCTTTGGCTGGAGGCCTGCAAAAACCCAACAAACACCAATGCCGCCGTATGTCATTCATCCCTACAGCCAATGCATGTCTGAAGCAATGCATGTCGGTGCATCAGCCCTACGGACAGCCCTGTGATGCGGGGCACCCTGTGAGCTATATGACACATGCTTTGGGCTCACAATGCTCGGTGCATCAGCCCTACGG